>JBDJHY010121386.1:0-13678 GCA_039654485.1 Withania somnifera
TCAAGTCCTCCACTGATAGGGGAGTAGGGTGTTGAGAGATAAACTTAATCAAGGGGAGCTCAGGTTTGTTCAGCATCGCCTTGATAAGGCAATCAGTCACCTGAGCTTCCTCCCTATCTTTATAGCCAAACCGCTCATCTCGGAGGGAGAGATCAGGGTATGCCTCGGCTACCTCGTCTAACACCGCGGACCTGGTGGCGATGACTAGAGACTTGCTCATGGACGAGACGTACTGTGAGAATGCATTGTTCATTGCAATCTAATCAAAGAGGACCTTAGAAAACTCTCCCTGTTGATCGATGAAATCTATCTCCAAACGGTGTAGCTCAGTCTCAATGGCCCTTTTTTTTACTCGGCAACCTTTCTTTTCTCTTTGTCTGCCTTTCTTTTCTCTTCATAGGCTTTCATTTGGGCCTCCAATTCTTTTTGCTGAGCTCTTTCCCGATGGAACTCCTCATTAGAGTGGCCTACCTTTTAGGCCAATATAGAGGTCGTCTTTGACAAAACCTGCGAAGAAGAAAATAGGTTAAGTGTTGGTAGAGAAAAAGTAGAAGTACGAATAGATGTAGAAATACTTACATTGCTGAGGTCATCTAGAGACATGTCCTCAGTGAGGGTTAACTTAGAAATCTTTTGCCTCTTATGCGTAGGCTCCTGAGCTGAGTGCCCCTCTCTCGGCCTACCTCCGTCGTAGAACCTCGATTAAATACCTCGGTTATACGAAGAGGGTTGGGGGTAGTCGCCTCCCTATTAGGCTCAGATGACGAGCTGAAGGGTTTGTTTTTCTTTCCAAGCCTGATGAGCAAAACTAAAATAAAAGAAAAATTTGTCCTTCCAATTAGCAATTTTGGAAGGAGTTAGAATCCTCAAACTACGAAGCGGTCTAAAAAAGTACCACCCCTTGGAAGGTCCAAAACTCTTTAATGTAAAAAAATGTTTGAATAAATATACAATAGCCTCCGCCCCAACTTTAGAGCTGGCCAGCGTAAAACCCACAATGGTGCGCATGGCGTTAGGCACCAATTACGCAAGGGTCAAGTTAAAAGATGCTAATACATTAATCAATAAGAGGAAAAAGGGAAAATGTAACCCAAAAGATATGTAGTCCTGTTACATAAAACAGTACCCCAAGGGACGAGGTATGGTAAATTCAAAACTAGAGGGAAAATGGTGTTCCCTAAGAAAAGGTAGCAAATAGTCTACATAAAGGCTACGTGCAACCTTTCAGAATAGCAAATTATGGCCCTCAAAGGTTTGGGACAATGGAGTTAGAGATTGGAGGTCAGGGGTATCATTACCTACGCAATAGACCTCTACCTCATATGTACTAGGAGAAGGAGAAGGAGAAGACATACTTACTGATGTGCAAAAAGTCGAAAGGTTTGAAATAATGAAGAAAGACTCTGGAAAATATGAAAGCAAGAAAATGAGCAAAGTAAGAAGAGATGCAAGAAAGAAAAGGAAATGTATATGAAAGGATGACTTAGAATTCTAAGGGTTAGTAAAAAAGAGATAATTATTGAAGGGGGAAATGAAACGATGGTATAGTAAATACCACATATTCCCAAGGTGAAAAGTACCAAAAAATATGTGTCTATTAAGAAGATGATTACATGCATGCGTCCATCGGTGTATTACGACACATGGAAAGAAAAAGAGAGAATAATTCAAAACAAAGGAAACAAACGGGTGGAAAACCCAGATAAGATGAAAAAGTTCCCGCCCATACTATTTCCTTACAAGATACCCAACGTGACACGATCACTTCAACTCAGCTAGGGTTTGTAAAGGAAAGAAGAAAACTCTTTGCTTTAAATCAAAGGTCATAACGACCTCAGACAATATGACTTTGGTCCAAGCACCTCAACCATATGATGGTTGATATAACATTTAGCATAAAAGCAGTTCACCTAGTCATGAACTATCTCAGCACGCCCAAGTTTTAATAACTACCTTAGCAAGACAGCTGAGGTGAATCATTAAGTAGATTCAAAAAAGCTCTGGCCTTATAAATGACCTTGGGGAAAGACCTCAAAGGAATATAGTTAATTCCTGCTTAATGATTTTAGTCAAATGGCGTGAACACACACTTCGACTCCCGAAGGGGGGAACTACATAGAATAACAGTAGTAACAAGGATTTAATAGAAATTAATAATTACTATTAAAAGCATAATTAATGTAGAGTAACGGTAAAGTAATTACCATTAAAGTGGTAAAAACCGATGAGGAGATTATTACTCCCCATTTACAGTGCCCACTAATGAGGCAGTGACAGTTACAAAGAAGTGGGCAAGAACCACTAAGGAGACCATTACTCCCTATTCACAGTGCCACTAACGTGGCTGTTACTGGAACCAACTATAAAAGCCCATACAGTGAAAAGGAAAAGGTACGTTCAATATACTACTCTTAAAATACTATTGATACTCTCCCCTAAGCTTTTTACTAACTTAAGCATCGAAGAATTATCCCAGGGACCACCGTGGGCATTGTTTTGCAAACACTTATTCTAAATTTGTTGCTATTGCCATTTATTGTAAGGTAGATTTTATAGTAAGGATTTATTGGTGATCTTTTAGGATTCATCAGACCAAGTTCAGTTGCATCAAAGAAAACACTAAAAAATTCATTCAAAATATAAATGAAGTATATACAATCCTTTTCTGTTTTTTGAGTCTACAAAATGATAACGATGGAAAAAATTATACTCCGTAATTAGTTCACTACTAATCTTTGTCCAATTCCTTATAGACTACATACTTCATCAACCAATTTCTACATTAAATCTCCAAATTTGTGCTTCATCTTGTCTATGACCAATTGGATCAATGAAAATACTAAACATACACAAAATATTAAAAAAGACGTCTACCTCCTTTTTTTTCTTAATCCTTCAAAATATAAAGATGGGAAAAATCTTACTCTCTAGTCAGTTTACTCTTAATTTCAGTCAAATTTATTTTGTATTCACAGTGTAGACTCTGGTGATCGTTGAAAACTTCACAATGAACTCCATACAATTAGTGGAGCCATGCCTTTAGCACAAATACCACAAATTCCAACTCAAGATCATGGGTATGTTAATTCTTCTTGTGATCTTCAATTGTCTAGAAGCATATGTGATAGTATTGTCCTTCTGCATCAACACTCCACCCAAACTAACTCTAGAAGCATCACAAAACACAGCGAAAGGCTCACCCTCAATAGGAAAAGTTAGTCCTGGGAATGATGTCAATATGACCTTTATCCTTTTGGAAACTTTCCTCACACTCATTGGACCATTGAAATACAATATTCTTTTAGGTCAACTTAGACAAAAGAGCCGCAATTGAAAGAAAACGGCTGAACAAATATGCGATAGTAACCTACAAGTCAACAAAACTACGAATCTATGTAGAGGATGTAGGCTTATCCAACCACAGACTGCCTCAACTTGGCTGGATTGACCATAATACCTTTCTTGGACACCACGTGTCCCAATAAAGTGACTGAGCTTAGCCAAATTGCATACTTCAAAAACTTAGCATATAAAGCTTCTCTCTCAACTGCTAGAGTAAAATCATCAAGTGTTGCACATGGTATGCCTCGCTCCTCGAGTAGACCAAGATATCATCAATAATATAATAAAAAAGGAATTCAGATAAGGCCGAAATACCCTGTCATGACCTAATTTTTTGATTCATGATGGCACATACTATACCACCAGTAGGAGAACCAATCCTATAGCTCGAAGCCGAAGTGAATGACTACTATAACCAAAAGCGTAAATCACTAGTATAAAAAATAGAATATAACTTGAAAAGAAATACTTAATGTAGCAGAATTACAATGAGTTGACAATACCCAAAAACCGGTACTCAATGTAATACAAAACCTTTAAGTACAGAATATGAAATAAAGTTTAATGTCAAGATATCTTCGAAAACACAAGGAAATCAACCCAATACTGAAAAGAAACAGGACAAAGTTGGACACCAAGCTCACCCAGAATCTCTGAAAGCAAAAAGGTCAACACGAATAATGGTCTATGAATCACGATCGGGCATCTGTACTTGGATTTTTCACATGGTCAAGTGTAGCATGAGTATAAGCTGCCGAAGCAAACCATACCTAGTAGGCTTTGAGGGCCCACTAGGTATATGAAAATAATATAATGAAAAATAATAAATAGGGTCACAAAAGCAACTAGTGTATCATGTAAGCTAGCTACTCAAATAGGAATCAAGTAACAAGTAGAACATGTCATCGCTAGCTTATCACACAACAGGATTTCAGGCAATGAAAAAAGACGTACCCAAAATCCGTGTAGCAATATATGAAAAATAATAATAAATAATCATGAGTCAAGTAGAAGATAAGAAGAGAGTATGGAAGGTATACAGGTAACCTCACGTAAGACAGGTTAGATTGATAAGATAACACAACGCACAATAACCCATATAATCAGAACTATCTAATAATCAATAATATCAATGGAATAGTAATAGTAATAACAGTAATGAAATAAATATATAAACAATATGAAGCCCCATAAATACAGCGTACACAATAAACACGCTCACCCATTGGTCTCCCATACGACCAAGTGTACACTAAAGAAAACAAGTCCAGAATGTAAATACACACAATGAAGTAATACAAACTCTACCGTTATTATATCCTCACATCCTATACCATAAGCCTTACAGTTACCAAATCTAGCATTCAATGTCTCATATATATATATATATATATATATATATCAATAGTCTCAGTAAGTCGTAATATCAAAAATTCATGGTGTTCCATGCCTCAAAAGTTGTAATATAGGCAGGTTAAGACGTCCCATGCCTCTATGTCATAGATCACCAAGGTCCTCAAGGGAACTGTATCAATAATCCTCCAAACAAGTATATGTGATAGTATCAAAAAGCTGTACTCACTGCCATACTATGATGGACTCAATTTTCAAATGATATACTCACTTCCGAATGGAGTCGGTATCAATTCCCAACATTAATTAGTCAAATGATATTTCCTGGTGCCAGGTTGTGAAGCCTGGGCTAAAACAAGTTGAAATAGTAGTACCTGGTGCTTGGTACACCGACGAGTCTATAATAGTTAAAAGGTTCTTTAAATTATATTATTATTAGAATATTCCAAGTTATTAGTTTATGCCCTTATCTATTATCATTACTAAAATAACTTTCTAGCCTTCACAACTTAATAATTATGTGGTAATACTGGCCCATCCCAAATGCACTCTCAATGGAGCCTATGGCCCAACTTTTCGTATAATGTATGCACAACATATCAGCAAGTATATATATATATATATATATACATACATGAAACAACAAACCACCTATGGCCAACACAGGTATTGCTGGACAAATCCTAGGTTATAGGAACAAAATTAATTCGGATGCTGAAATAGGTAGAAAATGAGGGACGGACAAAAGAACAGTCTAGGGTTAATATAACAACCTAGACATCCAACCCATGGATGCTATTTAGTACTATTATTAAAGCTATAAACCCATAAATATCCCCACAGAGCCTATATATCATCCGACGATAAAGCATTCCAAACTCACAAATATTACTCCAATTGATATCAAAAGAACTCCAATTGCTATGAAACTTGTAAAATAGTATTCCATATATCAATACAAGTATAATGGTATAAATTATACTAAGTTCTAGATTAGGCCTATAATCGGGCCTAAAATAGGCCGATGGGGTTCACTCTTTGGAAGCAAAAACAATTATTTCCATGGGGTTCCCATCGTTAACAGGAACCTGTGACCCAAAATTAAGAACAATTCGGGAAAGGGAAGACACTTGAACCTTTCAGAGTAAATAGGGTATTAAAGGGATTTAAAGATTCGGTCTTTGTGGAATTATACGATAAAATTGGAAAAAGGAAATATTACTACGAAGTAAAATAGCCCTAATGAGCAAGAATTTACCCCACAACTTTGGATATAAGTGGTGAAATCAAGAAATCATAAATAGGGCATCAATGGAGGGAAAACCCTATTTTCATGGAATTAAATGGATGAAATTACTTACCATGGGTGAGGAAGACGTATGGTATCTTCAAGAAACTTTTCTACGGAGTTTGGGGATGTTTCTAAGGTAAATCACGCCACGAGTTGACAGAAAATATGAGAAAACTTGAGAAAATAGTAAACCAAAAATAGGGCTGAAACTGATAAAATATGCCTCATATGCTGATTTATTAGTCACTTATGCCGATAAATTGGTATCCCCTGAGTACTAGAAAAAAGAAGCAGGTACTGATTTATCGAACAAAGTGTCAATAACTCAATATCCCCTTGAAATCTGGAAGTCACTTGCAAGTACCAATTTATCGATCACCTGACTGATAAATCGGCATTCGCTGGATTGTAGAAAATATTTCTAGGTGCTGATTTATTAGCTTCATGTATGATTTATCGTTCACTGGTAAATCGGTATTTTGAATGATAAATCAGTCTATGCTTGCACCAGTAAAACAACACTTGTTAGAAATTTGAACCAGGGGTTTGGAAATGAAATAAAGACCAATTTTGGTAAACCAAATATGTATCTTATGCAAAAAACATATTTCAGACTAAATGAAATCAGCAAAATGGACATCAGAGGTCGTTTGATTGAAAATGACCCCCAAATAATGACTTAGAAAAAATGAGTAAATTCCAACATTTCACAAACCAACTCCATTTGAGCTTTGATACCTTGGGAAGTGTACCAAGGGTCAAAATAGCCTAAATTCACCATTCCGAAATTGATGGAAGCATCGTAAATCCATTTAAAAAATCCAAACATCAAAATATCTCTCAAGCTCCAAATTAGGCCTTAGACTTAAGAACATCCACAAATTAGCACAAATTGCAAACGAAAATTCTGAAACATGAACTTATGAATCTTGCCTTTATTTGGCATTTTGGAACTAACAATGTTAGAATTTAATTTCGAGCTTGCTTTGAAGGAAAGTTAACTTTAGTCAATGAGTACTTAGTTTTAGTCTGTAAAATAAGTAATTTGAGATAAATTTCAACCGAGCTGCCAGGGAACTAGATTACCAGTCCCAGCAAGTCATAAATGACTCGGGACAGCTACTGAAATGTTTTAGAATACAAAACATCACTTAATTCTCATAAATGACCGTGAGGCTCATTGTTACCCCTTTCATAAACTCCATGAACACTGTCGAGGCATTAGCCATCCTAAATGACATCACTAAAAACTTGTAGTGACCATAGTGGTTCCTAAAGGCTATCTTAGGGACATCAGAATCCCTAATTTGCAACTGGTGTAAATAGATCTCAAGTATATCTTAAAAAATACCGAGGCACCCTACAATTAGTTAAATAAATTATCAATCCAACTTCTTAATAATAACACAGTTCAACATCCTATATTTTATGCACATCCTCATAAACCTATGCTTTTTCTTCATAAGGGTACAAGAGCACCCTTTGGTTATATACTCGGTCTAATGAATACCTTATCAAGAAAATCCTAAAGGTTCTCCTTCAATTATTTTAACTAAGCCGTAACCATGTTGTATGGATGAGTAGAAATAGGCTTAGTGACCAATCCTAAATCAATTACAAAATCAATGTCACGGTTAGGAGGAAGGCTTGGGAGATCGGTAGGAAAGACATCTAACGGAGGTGTATCATCACTGGTATCTTGGATGAAGGTAAAATAAATGAGACAACCCCTATCGATCAACCTTTAATAACGAAGGAAGGAATCACTCTACTATGATAAGACCCACTAGAACCTTTCCACTCAATCTTCTGAACACTATGCATATCTAAGGTGATGGTCTTGGCATAAATCCAAGATGGCTTGATGCGAATAAATCCAAATCATACCTAGTATGACGTCAAAATATACCATATCAAGAATGTTCAAGTCTACCCAAGTGTCATACCTTGCCATAAAAATAAGACAGGACTATACACTCGATCTATCACTAAAAAATCTCTGACGGGCATAGAAACATATAGAGGCACATGCAGAAAATCACTCATCAAATAAAATCTAAAAGCAGAATAGGTGGAAACATATGAATAAGTAGCTCAGGATCAAATATTATTGAAACAGGCTGGTGGCACACTAGAATAATACCCTTAATCATTGTATTGGAGGCTTCTTCCTATGGTTTACCTGAAAATGCATAAAAATGAATCTTGCCACTACTAGAAGGAGAATCTCATCTATAAGCACCCCTTGCAACCAAAGCTCCTTTATCACCCCTACTAAAGACCCGACTACCTCTACCAGGATATGCTCTACTCCTACCTATCGCCGGAGGTGTGGGTGCTTTTATTGGATATTGAGAAATAGGTTGGGGACCTCCTTATCCCCTATATGGGCAATACCTCTTCATATAGACTAGATCTACATAAGTGAAACAAGCCCTTGGTGACATAGTCTACTATGACGTACCAGAATGACCACTATAACCTATATGTCTTTACTGAGAACCATCAGAAATCTATCCCTCGCTAAAAGATCCATGACCAGGATACCCACTCTTGGAAGTATGCATGTGGCCTGAACTGTCATCTATCGATGGTATGATCCACCCCTCTTTAATGAAACCTTACTACTAGATGTAGAACCTAAGAACTGACCCAGCGAACGGGTCCTCTTGCTGGGTCAACGGGTCCTCTTGCCCCTCAAATTACTGAACTCCTCTCTCTCAATCATCTTAACCTCTTTGGATGACCCAACTAACTTTGCAAAAAAATTCCCCCACCGGATCAATTTAAACACATCCACTTGAACTATATGCCAACCCATGAATAAATCGATGGGTCCTCAAAGCTAGATCGTTAAGAAGTGAATTGGCATATCTAGATAAGCATAGAAATGAGTCTCGTACTCTTCCACTATTATATCACCTTGAGTCAAACTCTTAAATTGGTATATGTTCTCCTATCTCACGCTCTAGGGAACATATCAATCAACGAAGGCCTGAGAAAACTCATCCCAAGTAATCAGTGGAGATTCAATCAGCATGTCTCTCACATAAGACTGCCATCACTACCGAGATGACCCACATAGTTGTAAAGATTTATAAAGAACTCCTTATGAGTTTTCCAGCCTCACACTCTTCAACAACTCATGGAAAGTAGATAAAACTCATGAGCCTCCTCAGCTCTCCAACTTTAAAACTTAGACGGGTCCATTATTTTGAACTTCTCATATCGATGATACTCCTCGTCTGATAGTGCAACCCCAATCAATCCTAAGGCTCCAATACCCATTATATGTACCCTCTTATCTTTGAGAACCGACGGTGGTTGTCCTACTTAACCATATATAATAGGGATCTGATGCTACTTATTGGGGACTGTGCCCCTATATCATATTAATAACCTCGAGGTGTGCCAGTTGCACCCCCACTCTAAGCTATAGTCTTCAACACCACCGAAACTCGAAGCAAGGTCTCCTGAATTAATGGCATGGCAATAGTGTATGAGGCTTCTTATCCACTGGCATCTTGAATATCAAGCTTAGGGGACACTTCCCTAGCCTGGACCCTCGCTTAAGTGAAACCTCAAGTTCTGACTCTACCCGATCCTCTGGCATGCCCTCAACCCCTAGTCAGTATCTCCTCATCGAGGAAAACTCTCCTTTCGCTGCATCCCTGGTCCAAGCCTTCTGTCCATAGAATAAAACCATTTCTTAATACTTAGATTTGTAAAATGCAAGATGAAAGTGAAAAATGATAGGAAAAATTTCCTAGAAGTTCTGTAGCCTCTCGAATATAAGTAATGGACATCTTTGCACCAACTCACAAGACTCTACTTAACCTTGGCTTGTACAATGTGAGATCCATGAACCTATTGCTCTGTTAACAACTTGTCACGACCCAAAATCCTATGTCATGATTGAACATGCCTTAACCCGCCTTGACTGGTAAGCTAAACAATTCTATAAGGGTAGATGTAAAAAATAATGAATCAGTAAGAAGAAAAGAAGGTACAATGTCAAAAGACAACTATAATAGCACCCAGAAACTGGTGCCATTATATACAAGCCTCTAAGTATGATTAACACAAAGCCAAAATAAATTCATAAGTCTCAAATCTCCAAAATCCTCAAGTAGGATCTAAGACAAAATATAATGAGTTTAGGTATCTTATGGATGACAAACATCTACCTCAACTCCCCTAAACTCGAGAGTGAAACTTGATCTGAAAGAAGATAATCAAGTTGCACCGTACTCTATTCCTACACATATGTTGAAAGGAAGGTAGTGAGTACTAAATAAACAACCAGTATCCAGAAAGAATCCCTTGCCTGGTGACAAGTCACCAACTACTCAAATCATCCCAACCATAATCCTCTAAACACCGAGCTGCAATTAGACTATAACCAGCAGTTGATAATTAAAAGTAAATGATGATACAAGGCATGGAAGTGATAACAAAAATAAATATGTCAATACCTATGGTAAGGAAAGTAATCAATTACCATGAAAGACATATCCAAATAGGAGAGTGTTAAAAAGCACCACTGGACAACTCAAAAATAAGTAAAAAATAAAGTAAAAACCAGACTAAATAAGTCAAATGCAATATGTCATCCTTATCCCACTCCTAGAATGCCACTAATTGTTCTATGATCTCGTAGGAAGAGTTCATAAAGCATCCTTAATTCCCAATTAATAAGTCAAATCGTAGTAGGAAAGGTACATCCAACGCAATCGATGAGCAAACTCATTAGATGGATACTAAAAGAATAGGCAACGGTAAATAAATGAACACAAGTCAAGTATATCACCATATCAGTCCCTATATCATAACTCCAACTATGGTAGGAAGGGTACATCTAATGCAATAGAGAAATGGACTTGTGGGATAGATTTTTAAACGTGTAGACCAAAATCAATACCATACTCAATAGATAAAGACAATCCTCATCATTTCCTTTACAACTCTCATAAGGCTTTCCATTTTAATCTCAGAACATAACAATTTACCTCATCTCATCAGGAAAATAATCAAGTTCTAAAATCTCATCATAATCAGCCATCTCGGGCTTGTAACATCTTCCCAAGAATAGAATAAGTAAGGTAGATTAATAATATATCAATGAGAGAGAAAGGTACTCTAAGAAGACATTCTCACAAAATATGCAATCAATCATATATAAATTTCATTGTACGTGTAATGCAATATAATGCAATTTTATGGGATCTAATGCATGTCTGGTTCATATACCTTAGCAATACTAAAAATGACACACATCGGTGCTTATTTTGTAACCACATATCCAATTCATGACCATGTCAAAAATTTCACATTGAACCTAGAATTTCAAAGCTTATATCAATATCATGACCATGCCAAAAATTGCACATCATCCCTGACCTATTTGAAAATATTTTTAATATCATGGAAATACTATAAATTTCAGATCAGTCCTCGTTTTTTTGTATCATATTCCTCTTTTTCTTTTTCTTTAATTATATATTATGACCATATAGGGAAACACACATTATCGTATTTTCTTCTAAACTTAAGTCATTATATACCTTATAAATCATGTTTCATGTCAATGATAAATATACATAATGAATGGGCATATCATATGAAATTTATAGAATAGAGAGGAAGTGCCACTCAATAATAAAAAAGGCCACTCATGGGCACAACACAAAATGAGTTCATATATATATCAACCAAGGTCACTCAACTGCATGAAATCAATAAGTAAATGACCAAATATAATAATTACAACAGGGCATCTCATGGACACATAGACATATAAATCCATAAGCTCATATTTCTAGTTTTATTACATTTATTTTAGACCATGTATATTGACTCAAGTATCAAGGTGAATACCCATCACATCACCCATACAGATACTCCTAAATAGTACCCATTATTCCCCATTTAATAAAATAAATACACAAACACCTAGACATTTTTTAATAGAGCTAAGGTCCTACTTGTCTTAAATGAAGAAAATCCACTCAGGTTGGTGTCTTTCCCTTGCACCAAGCTTCGGATTCCGCAAAAGGATTTCAAGTATGAGCTAAGCATAAGAAAATACAAAAATTGATACTCATATTGATATTTCAGAATCTGGTCCAATTCACCCCCAAAAAATAAAAATAGAGGGTCAATGGAATTTCTATTTTTTTTAATTAAAAATCACATTTATCATGTTTGAAGGATCATAAATATGAATTTTTATAAAATAAATAGGGAGTAATAATAGACCCTAAAAAATCCAAAATACAATATAAAGGTTTTTTAAAAGATACCTAAATTTTATACCGTGAAATTACAAAATTTGATGTTAAAATTGAGGAATGATTAATGGGTAATCGAAGACTTAATAATTTAGGAACTTACCCAGATAATTTCCCCCAAAAATATCTTTAGAAGTATCCCAAGAGAGATTTCTAGGTCAAAAATGGTGAAAATGGGGAATGAACTGGTGAACAGTGATTTAAGACTCAACTCACTGCTTTAAATCTTCCATGCGATAATGAATAAGTTAACATACGATTAGGAGGGTCTGGGTCCTAAAGCTACATGATCGCTACCTCGCCTAATGCAATTGTGATGATCAAAGGGTCAATGTTTCGTGATTGTAGGCACAAATCATGCTACCATGATGCTATCCAACTATCTTCTACACAATCGTGACAAAGAGTCATGCAATCGTGATTGAAGGAACTAGACATGCACCAATAATTGTAGCACGACAGCAAAGACAATGAAATCTAGTCTTCTGTTGGACCCTCAGAATATTTTTTGGAATACTATGCACACAACATATATGCAACCCTACTAAATTAAATATTCCAGACTCACTAAAACTATCAAAATATGAATCGAAGGTCTCCCGACCTAATACCTGCTAGGGTTATTAAAAGAAGGAAACTTTACTCTAAAAGGAAAATTTACCCTTGAAACTTCTGAAAAATATTTCAAACCTTCTCTTAGACTAAAAATGATCTCCTAAATCTAATGAAATCGATGAAATTCAAATCCAAGTGCTCGATCATCAATTATTGATCAGAGTCAGATTTAGGCCTTAATACACAACTTTATCCTCTCAAAGGTGCTAAAATCAACATGAATACCCTAAAACTGAATATGAAGGTCCTCTTAAACCAATTTTCATATTTTGGAATTGATGGAATTGATATAATTCCATTTTGAGACTTGCAGGACCAAAATGTTGACTAAAGTCAACTATTCAACTTAAAAGCTTCTAAAAACTAAAAATTTCTCAAAGTTTAGAACTCTTAGCTCCAATTTCAAAACCACCCCATAGACTGAGAAATATGACTCGAGGTAGCTTCAACAAGGGTAAAATTGTAATTTTATAAAAAATGCCAAAAATGACCATCAGAGTCATTACTCCTCCCATATTTTTAAACACCCGAAAATATTATTTTTCAAGATCAAAACATATTATTAACTCTCAAACTCCCTATCTTTTCTCTAAAAATTTCAAGAATAATATTGAGGTTTTGCAAATTCCAAGCCCTAAAAAGCTTTAAGTTTAAGAATTTTTTCAAGAATATTCTTCTTCCAGGTATGTTCGACTTCATTGGGAGTTTTATTCTACTCCCATGTCCAAAATTTTACCCATTTTATGAAATTTAATTCCATGATTAGGGTTATAAACCCACTTTCAAT
>JBDJHY010121495.1:9710-23626 GCA_039654485.1 Withania somnifera
TTTTTTTACAAACGCAGGTGCCCCCAGGGAGATCTACTGGGTCAAATAGATCCCTTATAAATTAGGTATTTTAATTGAACTTTCAACACCTTCATATCTAATTGGTCCATTCTATATGGTGGAATTGATATAGGTTGAGTATTGGGATCCATATCAATGCCAAAATCAATCTCTCTATCGCGAGATAGTCTTGGAAGCTCCATATGGATACTCATTAACAATTAGTATTGATTTAAGAGAGTGTCTCTTTTTTATCATAAAGATCCCTCACTTTAACTAGGTGATATAAACACCTTATGGAAATTAGCTTCCTAGCCTAAAGATAGGAAATAAACCTACATGTTGGCATTATGACGTCACCCTTCCATTCTAAGACTGGCTCTCCTGGGAAGTTAAATCAGGCAATGTTAGCTTAATAGTTAACTTTGGTATAACAAGATGTTAACAAATCCATGCCCATAATGACATCAAAGTCTACCATATTAAGCTTAAATAAATTTGTTGTAGTAACTTGATCACATATGGTAACTATGAAATCATGATAGAATCCTTGAACAAGAACTGACTCTCCAAATCGAGGAAACACAACAAATGGATCATGTAATAATTTTAGTTCTACTTTAAAAAATAGCAATTAACGGTGTGATCCAATAGAATAGATCTCGTATATATCAATGTATAAGCATCATGCAAAAAGACAAATAATATACATATGACCACATCACATTAGTTATGTAAATATTATCATCCTACTAATGCATATATACAATTTTGACATCCACCTGAATTGAATTCACTTCCCATACCCTTACCTCGGTCAGCTAGTGCCTGAGGCCCACGAGATAAAGAAGGTATAGATGATGATGATTCTACTACAGACCCTATGGATTGTGTTCTACCCTCCCTTTTAATATCTCTCTTTTTTATATATGGACAATTAAATATCACATGACTAGGGACACTACACCAATAACAACCTATAAAGCCTAGTCTATACTCTTTGGGGTGTGATCTACCACACTGATTATAACGTAGCTTAGGTGGTAATCCTTGAACCATGCCTATCTAAAATTATGGGTCTAGTGCCCTAGACTATATTCTACTCTTATGCCTCGATCAATCAAAATAGGAGGAAGACCTGGTAGTAGAGAATTCTATTGTAGTGTGGCTTTTCTGGCCATTTGCTAGAACAACATCTCTCACTAAAAACAACCAATGTTCTAGACTCCTTACTATGAACCCAGTCACATCATCCCTTGATTTTCTGTTGGAGATCTTTAGTATGTTGTGCTAATGTCATTATATGAGAAATATTCATTTTTTATACTATGTCGCAATTGAACAAGGTGTAATCAATTGGTATAAGACCATAGGAGTACATCTTGGATTTTTCGATTATGTTATGGCCGGAGTCCTACTGCTCGCTTTCAAAAATTATGAATATGAAGTACGGGAGGCTACATTTTAAATCTTTGTACCCTAGCATGAGTAGTAGTGACAATCTCTAGTTTAAATATAGCTAGATTAGTGAACCTAAGGCTATACACCTTTGCGCTTATTTTTTTCTACTTGAGTGCCAAAAAGTCTTCAACTTTTTCATCTTGAATCTCCTGGGGAAGGAAATGATGTAAAAAGGCCTCAATAAAGTCTTTCTAAATTTGTGGGGTTGCATTTGTTCTTGTAGAGTTCTTCTACATGTCATATCAGGCTATAGATACATCCTTTAGCTTGTGTATTGCTAACTCAACTACCTATATCTATGATAGATGAATGACATTGAATATTTTTTAATCCCATAAAACAATCCCTGTGTATCCTCAAAAGATTCATGACCTCTAAAAACTAGAGGTTCCAAATGCATGAACTCTTGAACATAGGATCCAAACACCTCTAATGGGAAGAAGTAGTAAGGGTGCTAATCCCTATCACTAAGACTGAGAATCTACTATCTGTTTAAGAAAATGAATGGCTCCCCTAACATCTTAATATGAGGGATTAGGTGGAGGGACAAGAGAGGTCGGGGGCATCTGTGGTCCTTCCTGCTCGCTGTGACTGTGGATTTGGTACAACATGCCTAGAAGTGCTATGTTGAGTTCCTTTTTGACCCCTAATATCATGTGGTTGTGTAATAGGTCCTATCTTAGGAGAAGTGGCAAACCATGTACTTGTCCATTTCTTTTTCCTTGAATCATCTTTGTAGACAAAGAGTAAAGTATGAGTTAGAATTCATACTCAATAACTGTGCTCAGTCATACAGTCTAGAATATACAAGAAGGTCATATTTCCTAAATGTATAAAAGCCTCTAACTTATACATGTGTCCCGCAACAAATGCATAAGTAAGACTCTACTATATATGGCTTCATAAATACTTGGGACAGTTAAACCTAGGATCTAATACCAAGTTTGTCATGCCCAAATCTGGATAGGGTGGACAAGTACCATATGAACATATATGTTATGCAGATGATATATTATAGTTTCTATCTAGAAGAATAGTGCACTAATGGAAACTGATAGAGAGCACACAAGAATACATTATAACTCATGAACAGACACCCAATGATAGTATTATAGTTTTTATGAAGCCTTTAATAGAGTGTGGAACTATACAACTAGTAAGCAGTCAGGACAAGTCCCTTCCATACCCATTGTCATGACTCAATTTCTCAGGTCACGAGGGCACCTACATCCCATCGTAAGAGAATCACCCCATAAGTAAGCAAAGCATTAATTATAGACTAAATGCTGAAAACAAGATATAAGACAAGGAAAAGATAAGAGGAAGTCTATAATGACTAAAAACACCCCAAAACCTGATACCCATATACATGAGCCACTAAAATACGAGAAGACAATATGGAATGAAAATACAATCTATCTCGAGATAACCAAAGATTAGATATAATTAGAAAGGCAAAGGATCAAGCTTGATAAGGAATCAATGGTGATAACTAATACTAGGATCTACACCAAAAAATATACAAAAATATTGTATGAGTACAAAAGACAACAAGTTCCTAGTAGGCTATGCCTGACTGGGAAAATATAAGAAATAATACTATTAAAATAGAAAGAAAAACCAAACAAGTCACAGAGGTCAAACAAGAGTAACAACACGGAAAATCACTAATAGGATAAGAGAATTAAATATCCTAAGTAACTTTGCATGATCAGGAAGATTTAAGAAAAAGAGGAAGGAACATACCTAAATCTATGATCAGCTAATAAGAAGTGCAATGAATATTAGAAGCTACGGTATACCGGTAAACTCAAAATAAAGGATGTGAGAAGAAGACTAACTCATGGAAGAACAAAATGAAAGGATTATCTATGATTAAGTCATGAAATAATATATGAATTAAAGAACAACCTGAATAATACAATGATAAATTAATAGAGGAGGCTAAATAATTAATTAAGTAAGATAAAATCCTAATAAGGACCCATACACTTATGAGATGTATAAGAGTAAAAATAAACTTCCTGGCCACCCATACAACTGGAGAGTACAACCAGAAAACAAAAAATAAGCATAGAAGTATGCAGAATGATATGATATAATGCAGTAAAATCTTATATTCTTCCCTCCAAGCCAGCGATCTTGGTAGACAGGACCTATGGAAGGCTGCAACCCTATATTACTATTCCCTCATATACACCTCATCTAGTCTCCTGCAAGCCCGGATCAACAAAGTCCATGGAGGCTATAATAACATAAAACACATAATATCATAATTGTAATCAAACCTTTGTTGGGTCTATCATAAAATATCAAGTATCGATTACCATGCCCAGCCGCAACCGGGTCTAAAACAAGTAAAAGAACTCAATGTTTAGCACTCAGTTGCAACTGAGTTTAGTATCTATGTAAAAATAGTTGACAAATCTATATTTAACTCTTTATATTAGAATACATTGAAAACCATCAATTTATACTCATTTTAAACTCATACTACTAAAAAAAGCCCACAAGTCCATGCAAGGTTTACAAATCTTTGATGTTCGATTCTAAACCATAAAATAGTATAAACTAATGTATAAAAGCCAGTGCTTCTGATATCAAAAAATCAACAATAACTCCTTCCAACCCTGCAAAACTTTGTATCATTGCAACAACTATGATCTAGTTATTCGATGTTTCGAACTCATAGGCATTCCCAATAATTGCACCTATTATATTCTAGAGTTAATAAAGACTTTAAAGGGTAATCTATAATCATATCACAATACCAAAGTGGAAGCTAAGAACCGAACTAAGGGTTTTAACCCTAAGAAACCAACCAAAGGATAAGACAAATACGACTGTTACCTCGAATATAAACCCAATCTAAGAGCAGTAAGATATAGCGTACCTATCGTCCAAAGAATAACTTCCAAATACCGGGAAGATCATCTAGATCTTCTCCGAAAATTCTCCAACAATTAGGAAACTACCAAAATAATAATCTACACATTAAAAAAATTAAATGATACCCAAAAAGCTATGATTCTAGAAGGGGTCAAAAATTGAGTTAAAAAGGGCCCACTAGCCTGGTAACCTATAACTCCAAAAAAATGGTATCAATATGTTCCTCTTATTACCAAGAATTTATACAAGAAATTTAGGATCATATGGAGCTAAGAACAAGAAATAATAAATGAAAAAAGTGGAGAACAAAATTGAAGAAATTTTGTAATTTAGGGATAACATTCAATAACATTAGAGTGAAATCCTACTGATGATAGAAGAAAGGGTGATAAAATGCAATCCTCAATGTTACCTAAGGTCACATGAAAACTTGAACATTTAGAAATGGAGTAAATTTTCGTTTTAAGTGAAAAGGATGGTGAAATGAAAGAAAATTTGCAGTTTTAGATTATTAATATTTCCAGTTAATTAACTTTTTGTGATCACGTGCAAGAGTGTCATGGTAATGAAGAAAAGACAAGCAATACATCATGGTCGCGTGAAATAAAAACTTAATCGTAAAGAGGAAATAGTGAAAACATTGCGATCACATGAGGAAGGGCGTGATTACATTGAGAAATAATATAGAACATCACATAGCATGGAGGACCTTCTCGATTGCGATGAAGAAGGGATTGTTGCACCATCAACTAAACCTAATAGAAAAATTAGCCAAAAACGAACTTTCAATAATGGTTTAAAATGAGTTAAGAATCCGATGATCACAAACAAAATATGCAAAATGCATAGAAACAACTTTTTGAACTCAATGACACAAAAGAAAATTTGATATGAGATTATTTTTGCAAAATGTTGACTACTGTCAATCCTCAGTCTAAATTGATAAAATTCCAACCAAGTACTTAAAATGAACTCAGCTATCGTGATACCTAATATGTTTACACTAATCTCCAAATAGCTGCATCAAATGGCCTACTATGCTGGGAAGGTACAACCTTTCTAAAAGAACCATTACACCCAAATGGGATGCCACTAAACTCTCTCAATGTACGGGGCCTATTTTCAACTACTTGAATACCTTATTATGCATCAAGTCTATCCCCTTAGTCTCCCCAATTAACTCCCAAATACCAAGCCCGAGTAGTATTTCATTAAACTGATAGGATAAAATAGGCCTCTTAGAAACCTTTAAATCCTCTCACTCTCATTCGGTAGAATCAATATAGAATACCTAGAAAATGTGTAGAACTATGTCTCATACTCAATGATATAAATAAATTCCTTACTAATACCCTTAAAATGATATCTACACTTCTCTCTAACACTACGGGGAAAAATCTATCAAGAAAATCTTGGGAAAACACCCTAAGACATCAAAGGAGATTAAATTGGTCTGGAATCAATATAAGCTCACCATCTTTTCCTGATGGGAGTATGTACCTACAATTCTATATAATTAACACCATAAGTATGGATTAATCCCACACTCTAGAGACCATAACTCATAAGAATCCTATTCTTGTCCACCATAAAACTGGAGTATATCCATATTTTAAAATCTCTTAAATCTCCAATAGTCATTATCATAAATCACTAACATGACCATTTTCATGGATCCTACACCTATCATTTATATTACCATTATGAATTTGGTAAACACCATATTGACCCACTAGATCGTGAACTGATTATCTATACCACTATTGTAATCTAACCCTTTTAACATACCTAACACTCTAAGAAAAGTGTCATGGAGTATCGATGTTGTAATAGACCTGGGTGGAGCCTATCTTGTCCACACCTTCTCAATTGGGACCTGATTATGATTAAGCATACTCCTATCCCAGTAGAGGTTTTCCAAGTATGTCTCATACTTGGTGCAGTTATAATGACCCTTTCAGTCATTTTTTACATTATGCACTGTCATGACTTTTAGAGCTTTTAGTAGCTTTCCTAGATCATTTATAACCTACTGGGATTGGCAGTTTGGTTCCCTCGTAGTTCATTTAAGATTTATCCCAGTTTCTCTATTTTAAAGCTTTAACTTAGGTAACCATTAACTCTAGTCAACATTCCTTAAAATCAAGATTTAAATTGCATTCTAATTGGGTTCAGGAGATTTTGATGTAGTTGTTTCCCATTTGGTGAGATAACAATTCGATAGTAGCTAAATTTCTGAATTCAATCAAACTTTGATAATCAAAGAATTGTATAAAAAATTTGACTATGTCATTTGAGTTTGATTTCCATGTTTGCATTAGGTTGACTACTTATTCACTTCCTAAAGAAACTGGGCTCATTTTGGGTGCTCGGTTGGGATTTTGTAATTTAGGCCTACTTTTGACTTGGTCAACTTTTTGTTGAAATGATCATGTACCAAAATTTTATTAAGTACAAAATGTTGTTTCAATGTTGGTAGCCTATTCAATTTTTGTTCACTAGGATTTGAACTTATTTCAAAACTCTATTAAAGGAATTCCAACTTTATTAGAAATTGGCGGTGCCATCACAAATTTTAGGTCCCTATTGCATATGTGAGGTTACACCTATAACTTTTATGTCATGCCTAAAAAGGCTTCAGAATTGTTATTCCTTTGCACCATTGAAGGTTTGGTTGCACCTACGGCTCCGCCCCTATGAGGAATTGCCTACACTTGGAAAATTAGGTAGGCTTAGGTCCCTTTACCCTAGTGACATTTTAGTCACACCTACAACCTTTGGTCCATAGGCGTGATGTTTCTTGACAGTGTATATAACACTCAACCTCAAATTTTCAATCATCCTTCTAACATTTTCTACAACATACTTTTATCTCTTAAGCCCTAAAATTATTATGAATTATAGAAAGGAGGACCTGAGCTACATAATTTAGGGATTGATTCTATCCTTACCTCAATTATTTTGTAAGTTCTATCCCCCCCTCCTTCACCAAGCTTTCATACTGAATACTTCATTTTTTATCCTCATGTAACTTTGGTTTAATTCTTGGTGTACTAGTAGTTGTGGGGTCTATACTAGATTGATTCACAACTGGTCATTGTTCGTTGATCCTTGAATCTCTGTAAATTTATTTGTAATATTAATGCTTTAATTTTTTTGTAATATTTTTCATGTTTATCCTTTACTTCTTTGGGCATTTTTAGGCTTAATGTTTTCTCAAATTATGCCTACATTTGGAATGTATCCTTAGTATTGCTTAGGAGCTTGTAGTAAATTTCGTCTCTGTGTGTGGTTAGCAGGTTCCATGGGTCCTTTTTGGGCCTATAGTTTGTCTTATCATTTATTCTTGTATAAAGTTATGGTTGCATTAGTATTGACATGTGATTACTATTTTACTATTTTTGACCACATTCAGATATAGAGCCGGTAAGATGATTCTCAGGGATTTTTGTAGCATTCATCAGATAATAATGTAATGAACCTTACAGTTATTTTTATTCCTAACGTGATTTCTTATATTCTAGAGCATTATGGTAGCTTCCCAGGCTATTTATGAACTACTGGGACCGGTATTCCGGTACCCTTGTAGTTTATTTATCTCATTTTTGCCTATTTTTCAGCCTAAATTCAGGTAATGTAGTCGTTGACTTTAGTCAACATTCCAACAAGACACGATAAGAACCAAATTTTGATTGTTTTGGTATCTCCATAACCTATATTTTGGTCTAAATGGAACTTTTGTTTGGGTTTAGGATCTTTCGGTGCAATTTTATCTCGTTTGAGGGCATAATGATGTATTGGAGTTGAAAATTTAACTTCGGACAAATTTCAGTGGTCGGAGTCTCAAATTTAGTATTTGACTATTCCATCATCTTTGAATGTGAATTTAGGCTAGGTGGACCTTTACTTTGGTCCCCCGAGCTATTCTTTTAAACTTATGACGGTATATAATTCAAATCTCGAGTTGCCATGTTTATTATAAAAGCCTGCAAAACTCAAATGTTTTTAGTTGTAACTAATATTTGATAAATATGTAGATATTTTTCTATATTATTTAAATCATCTTGAATAGTTTTTGGACTACGAAATATTATCTATGCTGTTTTTTAAGACTTCTGTAACTTGTTAGTACCTTAATGAAATAGTAGGTATATTTATGTTGAAAAATTTAGTTTCACAGGGTAAGTATTGTAAGGAATAATTTCCTATTAGTTATAGTATATTTTAAAATTTATAAATATTTTATTATAGACCCAAGAAATATCAAAATATCTATAAAAAATGATGATAATAATAATTAATTCATTAAGAATTTAATAGAATTTTCCACACCGTCTGTTATGTCGTGCTCTTGCACATTACATTTCTAAGCATCAAATTTGGTTACTACCCTTGAAGAGTCGGAGGAGAGTGAGAAAAATGATCCTTTGAATAGACAATCAGCAGGCACTTTGAGTGTAAGCATGGATCTGGGGTGAGGCATGATATGGGAAGAGAGATAAAGATGGAAAGAGAAAGGGTATGAGGAATATAAAGTAAAGAGGGGATATCAAGGAATTTGAAAGGACATGATGGGTTCAAGAAGAGGAAAAGGTAGGATTTATGAAGTGTTCAAAATAGAAGGAAACTATTTGAAGAGATGCATCTAATAAATTAAGGGTAATTATGAAGGTTAGCCCATAAATAAGAAATTAATTAATGAAACTAGGAGATATGACGCCCAACTGCTTTCTAAGGAAACAAAAGCTTTCCTCCAAAAGTGGTTTAGTAAAATGACAGCTAATGGATTATCAGACAATTGACTTTAGGATCTTTAGTGATAGTAGTTGACTTCTTAATAGCAATAGTCGACTTTGGTAAATTTTCATCAGTTTTGCTATCTCTATTTTCTTCTAGAGGTGTTCTAGAAACATGTTCCTTATCAATAATAAGATCTCCAGATACAGACTTTATCGGATTTAAGTTATCAAAAATGAAGAGGATGCATTCTTTAACACTTATAGTTCATTTATTAAAGACTCAAAGTTCCCTACTTCATTGATTGTATCCGAGAAATATAACTTCGTCACTTCGAGGATCAAACTAGCCCATATTTTTTTTCAATTATCATGAATGAAGTATTTATAGCCAAATGGATGAAATTAGCTGATGTTTTGCTTTTTTCTGATACAAAATTCATACAGAGTCTGTTTTTAGTATTGTTATTATTGGACAACTATTTAGGATATGGCATGCGTGTCTAACTTCTTCTTCCCAGAAGTGATCAGAAGGACTTTGTTCCAGAAGTAGTGTGCTTACAGTTCCTTTGATAGATTTGTTCTTCATCTCAACTACTTTGTTTTGTTGTAGAGATCGAGGAGAGGATATGTTATGTGATAATCCATTTAAATTTTAGAAATCTTCAAATGCATGATTCTCAAATTCTCCTCCATGATCAATTTGTATAGTGGAAATGAAATAGCCTTCTTTCCTTTGAACTTTTCTACTAAAAACTTCAAATGATCAAGTGCTTCATTTTTTGAGAAAGAAAAGCACCTAAATAAATCTAGAATAATCATTAACAATAATGAAAGCATATTTTTACCACTAATACTAGTTGTTCTAGTGGGGCCAAATAAGTCCATGTGAAGTAACTAGAGAGGCTTATATGGGGTCACAATGTCTTTAACTTTTGATTAGAATTTAGTTTACTTCTCAAGTTGATATGTATCACTAATGTGATCCTTTTCAAACTAGAGTTTGGGATAGCCAATAACAAAATCTAGTCTATCAATATTTTAATAGCAAATATACTAGCGTGATAAATATTTTATATCATATATATGGATCACAAGAGAGGGTGGTAAGACAAGTAAGAGTAAGAAGATCAACATTATTTGGAATATAAATATTTTTTACCCATATTTCGATCTGATCTGTATGATATTCCTTTCTACATTACTTATGGTGAACCGACTAGCGTTGAATAGAACATCAAACCCAGCATGACATAGTTGACTGATGCTTAATAAGTTATGCTTCAGGCCATCAACTAAGTATGCTTCCACCAGCTTGTAGGTCGGACTATTTGTAATTATTCTGACTCCTTTAACTTCTCCTTTTGCATTGTCACTGAATCGAACATATCAACCATCAATGTCTTTTATATATTTTAAATTTTGTTTCTTTCCAATCGTATGCCTGGAACAGCCACTATCGATTACCCATATTTCATTCCTATATAGCTTCCTGGTGTGCTCCTGCAACAAAAGAAGATTAATTGGTTTTAGGTACCCAAGAAGTCTTGGGTCTTTTATGGTTAGATACTTGTCCTTTTGGTCTCCAAATCCATTTACCAAATGATTTTTTTTGCAATTAAAGAATTTTGTGACAAAGTTTTCCATATGAATAACATGTAGGTTTATAATTTGAGAATGATTATTTGAAAGATAAATAATAATTTCAATTTGAGAGAATATATAAATCCTTGTTAGATCCTTTCTTGGAAAGTTTGTCATAACATTTGTTAGAACTTTTATCAGATGTTATGTTTGATCTTATAGAACTCTAGCTTGGTGATTTCTTAAAGTTGTTGAGCTGCATTTTTATTTCACCAAGCTCTTCTTCTAGTAAGTCAACTTCAATTCGACTTTCCTTGAGAAGTATTTTCCAATACATTTTCTCCTAAATTAATTTATTGTTCTCATCAATTACTTTCTAATAACTCATCAGTTACTATGTCTAGAGTGGTTTTCAATTTACAACATTTAGTATAGTATGACAAATATGCCTTGTTTGCTTTATCAATATCCATAAAGAAGATATTTTTTATTTATGTTGGTTCTTCATCTAAAACTTATTCATCTCTCAAAGCTCCAAAACTCTTTAGATTTTTGGTTCTTCGAAAGTTACTTATCTTGTTTTCAAGAAAAGTTTCTTTTATGTGACCGGTTTTTTAGTAGGTGTTATAATTCTTCTTCTATGTGGAAGTTTTGGTGAGGTATAGATCTTATGTCTCAGCATGTGTATGAATCGTTGGTTTATGAAAGCCAATCCTTTATCTTTTATTTCTTCAAGATCCTCTTTAGTCTCAGGAATGTTTGTGCTGAATTCAAAACATTCTTATAACTTCCCTTATATATTTATGAATATGATTCTTTTCATAGGACATGATACTTACTCTCTCCTCATCATAAGTCCGGTTCTCAAAATCATCATCTTTGATAATGGCTTCCTTAGTTTACCAATATTTAGGAAGACTTTGAATCAACTTTCTAATTTAGAGGTCAATTGAGTATACCATTCCAAGTGATTTAAGCTCACATACTATTTTTCTTAATCTGGAGAACATATCTTCTATATTATCATCATCATTCATTATGTATTGATCATATTCATTTACAAGTGCACTGATCCTTTCCTCCTTGAATTTATTGGTTCCCACATATGTGACTTCTAATTTATCCTATATTTCTTTTACAGTGCACATGTTTGGATTTTTTTTATATTAAGCACAACTAACTATGCAATATAATAAACTAATGGCTCTGGCATTTGTCTACAACACTTCCTGTTGTTTCTTAGTGACATCAAAAGAATCAAGGTTGATTGAGCCGAAAATTCTTTCTATTTTGTTGATAGACCATGACCAGGTTTTTTTGCTTCCTTGATGACTATCCATGTTTGATAGTCACTTTATTGGATGAAAATTCTAAACCTTTCCTTCTAGTGAGTGTAGTGTTGGCCATTGAAATATGATGGTTATTTGAGGAGTGACCATCTTGCATAAGTGCACCTAAGATTTGATAGTTGGCCATTTTGATCATTTCTCATGTGTTAGGCAATCTTTTTTGAGACCTACAATGATACCAATTGAAATTCAAGAGGGGGATGAATTAAACTTTTGTTTTTGACAGTCGACTTGAAGTATAAGAAGTCAACTTTTATCAAGTATATTTTTTGACTAATAGGTAATACTGACAGTAAAAAGTAGGAAAGTAAATGAATTAGAAGTAGAGATCTTATACTGGTTTGAATCAACAATGTGGTTCCTTATCCAGTTCCTTGGGTTACAAGAGGTTACCTTATGAACTTTAGAGGAATAAGAACTTTACAAACTTTGATTTTATTAATTTAAGAACCTAACTTTGACGCAAACTCTACTTGTATAAATAGAACTAATATCCATCTTTTTTTTTTGTTTACAATTGTAGATAGGAGGGTATACAAAGTATTTTAAAGATGAGAGACTATGACAGATGCTAGTTCAAGTGAAGTTGAGTAACATTTTTTATTTTTAATGTCTTCTTTATGTTATTGATGCAGTGATTCTTCGTAAGGTAACCCAAGGGTGTTTTCTCAATCAAATGGACGGGTCCTTTCATTGATTGATCTTTCTAAATCATGACCATATCAAATAATTCTATGATATCATAGCAAGTTTTTGTTCTGTCATCAGGCTGATCTCTCCTACTGATCTTGCTAAAAATCATGTGTTTGATTGAGATGACCATTTGTTAATCATGCTTCAATAAGCTGCTTCCCTTTTCAGTGCAATTCATTTCCATAATAATTTTTGCAATATCGTGTTGATTTCTAAAATTTCTTATTTGTTGATCTAGATCCTCTCTTTGTGGTAACTGCTGGAATACTGATCTTCCCTTTTTAGTTAAATTTGTTCTCCTTGATTTGGGTATCTTATTTTGTTCTTGATTTATATATTTTTGGCAGCTACATATTTTCTTGATTCATTAGTCCTGCAATCAAGGCAATTTTCATTATTGAAATAATTTTTGGGAAGCCGTCATGCTTCCCCGGCTTATGGGGGGCCATAAAGGTAAGCTTCAATTGTTTGTACCTTTATTTTTTCTGGTGGATCAGTAAGGTTTTATCTATACTTACTACTTACTATTGATTGTGTCCTTATTGTTAGTGATTATAGTTAGTTCTTTACTGATAATCCTTACCAAGTGGGTAAGTTTGGTGCTTTATTTTCTTGAACCATTTCATTCCTTTATTCTTCAACTGAGGTTACTAGTGCGCCACCCTATTTCACCATCTACTTCCTTGTTTTGTGTACTTTATCTTATTATTATTATCATTTATTCAAGGACCCCAAGTATATTCTCTCATTTTCTTAGCTGAGATCATGTGTTGTTGCTTGTAGCTAGCAGTATGTACTTTTGATCTATCTCTTCCTTGTCCTCTATATGTGTATGTAGCTTACTTTATTACTTACGTTTTGGTGACTAACTTCCTTTACTATATTCTGATTACAGTTTTTATGTTTTTATGCACCTAGGGTCTGTTCTTTTGACTGAAACTGATCTGATTTGATATGATTTTATTTGATCTGAATATAATAGAAATAATAATTATAAAATTAATAAAATTGTAACTATAATAAAAGAATTTAAAAAATTATATAATAAACAAATAATAGTAATAATAATTAATAAATTATAAATAATTAATATTAATAAATAATAATAATAATAATAAATATAATTACCTCTCATAGTTTTGTAGCTATTGTCTGTCTTTTTTTTAATTTATTTTTTTGTGTTTTTTTATGTGAATTTTCCTTA
>JBDJHY010121496.1:0-13678 GCA_039654485.1 Withania somnifera
CTTGTCTTACATTACGTCTTACAGCCTTATTTGCTGATTGATTATCTTTTACCTTATCTATACTTTCTGAAGCCCGGTCAGCCTATGATACGTACTGCGTACCCGTTATTTTGGTACTCATGCTACATTTCTACATCTTTTCTTGATGTAGGTACTAGTACGAGTTTTACCGACGGATGTGATCGAGCGCAGTAGCTGATACTTTTGGAGATTCGGTAAGCAACTGCGTCCTTGCTGGCCTGTTTTCCTATCAGTGTGAGAGCTATCCTAGCCGGGTTTTGGATAGCCAGTTCTCGTAGGTTGCTCCACTCGGGGTTGTATCTTATTTTCATGTATATAGATACTCTACAGCCATGACACCAGGTTTTGAGAGTTATTTCTTGTTGGGATTTAAATTTCACATATCTTTTATGTTTACCTTCTCTTCTTCTTTTCTGCCTTTGTTTTGGGTTCTCATTACTGGCCCACCACTACTCGCTCTAGGCCAGCGTCAGACTTGTCTACACGTGGGGTGTAGACGCCATCACAATCCAGTTTACGGATCGTGACATATGTTAATTTTTGACAAAATTAATTTAATGATTAATTTGAGTCCGAATCGTTTAGAATGACTGTTGCTGTAAAGTTTGTTGAATCAAGACAAAAATCAGTTACTTTATACCAAAATAATTTATTATTGCAAAAGTAATAATTTAAATTATTTTAGTTAAAAAGCTCATTAATTAATTAAATGATCCATTAATTTGAAAAAAGTCCAATTATATGTGCAAATGGAGTGAGTTTTGAGCTCCTTCTTTTGACATATCAAATTGGACTAATATCAGCCCAATTTAATCCAATTGAGATTCTTCGATTTACCCCGACTTGACCCAGTATACAATTTTAATTCTTCAGTATTTATTGAATCAACAACCTGCTATTCCCACTCACTCCTCACGCGCCTAACGTACACTCCCTTACTCGTTCTTTCACTTCTCTTTTTGACTGACGAAGAACACAGTCCTCAACATTTATCATCCAAAATTCACCTTGAATTCAACCAAAATGACCCTAAATCTTCAGTTCAATGGCCTCAAACGACGATTCAAGGGCATAAATCGTTAACCTTTCGTTAAGATTCCATTCATCGCCGATTATGTATGAATTCTATAAGCTGGCGCTTTCTAGAAGACCCTCAAAGCTTCCCAAAAGGTTACAATTTTTTCTATCTATTTTTCTTAATATTCTTGACGAATTCGTACTATAATAGTTCGTGTTCTTCATCCATGATTGGTTTTAAAGAATTTTCTGATGTTTTCCCAATTATTGTGGAATTTTCTTGGCCCTAATTGGCCAATTCTTATTGATTTCCTTTTTAATTTGAACGTTTGTGATACCTGTCCAACCTTATCCTTCAGTTTAAATTCAAATCCACAAATTTCCCCCTGATTCCAAGCCCTAATTTGGTCCCTGTATAAACCCCTTTAGGTGGGCCTTGAGGGAAGTAACAATAGCCTTCGGAGCAGCCTTTTAGATTAAAGAATTCTTTAAAGTAGTATGTCGCTTTTAGGTTTTAGTGGATATTTAGGGCTGCTAAGGATTCCTTTTTAGGGTTCTTAGTTTACAAAGTAGAAATCGAAAAATGCGCTCTCAGATTTCGAGAGTATTGAAGATGCTTTTCTTATACTAAATGAAAGGAAGCTGAGAATTGAAGAGGTTCTATAATACTTCAAAATTTAAAATCAATGAAAATACTCTCCTTTTCAAATTATAGTCCCTGCACCCCACAAGGTAAAAATCATTTTAATCAATGTTAAAGCTAGTCTAATAGGTTCTGGTATATTATTTGATGCTAACTGCTGTTATGTGATATGAATAAATGAATAAGGTAAGAAAGATGTTGGTTAATGTAAAGATAAGTAACAAACGAGATGTTGAAACTTGAGCATGTCACCTATGTCTTGTATTAAACCAAAAATAGGATCTTTATGATTAATATAGATTACAAGTTGGTCTATTTGTTTAACATGTCCAATGGGAAGATTTGTATGAAGTAGTAGGTTTAAGGTTTTTATTAATTAAAATAGGGTAAAAATGTGAAAATCGCTATAATAGGAGTTGTTTTCCCCTCTTCTCTTATTTACAGTTTGTGTGAGTATGCGTGTTTGCTTAAAATGGATGGATTTGTGTTAAAGAATTCCTCACTATAGCATATTAAGTTTGGTCCTACCTTACTTTTTCCTAGATTACAATAAAGTTCAAGTATTGACGATGTGTGGCTATATGTTAATAGGTTTAAGGTTTTTATTAATTAAAATAAGGTAAAAATGTGAAAGTTGCTAGAGTACGAGCTGTTTTTCCCTCTTCTTTTATTTACAGTTTGTGTGAGTATGTGTTTCTTTAAAATGGGTGGATTTGTTAAAGAATTCCTAGAAATAGCATATTAGGGCCTACCTTACTTTGTCCTAGATTACAATAAAGTTCAAGTCTTGACGATTAGTTGCTACAGGTTAATATTTGAAAAATACCTTTATATGAGAATAGATAATATGTGATATGTTGATAGCATTTCATACTTTAGCTAAGCTAAATTCATTTTTAGTTCTTCCACGTTTCATGGTCTGTAGTGGTCACAACATATCTAGGCATTACATGATTTCAGTATCTTAGTTTGGTTTAAGTGCTGATTTTGCTTAGTTGTGAGTGTTTTCTGAAGGTCATTTGACATGTAGAAAACATGTAGGTCTTCTAGTTTATTGTACAAGGTTTGTTTTGGCTAATTTAACAATACCTCTTATGTTCTGTGTTTAGGAAAAAGTTTTTGCTTCTGAGGCTGATGTTTAGAAGTATGTAGGGTCCCAGTGACATCATGTTAAGTACTGTTTCATTCTAAAATTTGAGTCTTTATGATATTGACATCTTATATCCTTTCAAATAGTCATCATCTTTATCATGTTAAAAAGATTAAATGGATACTGGATACTAATTTGTCCATGGCTGTCTGTATATATTAATTTTCACGAGACATGTTCTCTGATAACTTGTGTGTGGATTTCAGTATGCTTAGGCCCTGGCTAAACTAATTTGTTTGTCTTTATATTGTTTGCATATGTTTTTTTGGTAAAAGCAAGTCTGGAAGTTTTATTGACTGCTACTAATTGAGTCTTTGTGATAGATTAGATGAATCAAGTCAATAGTTTCTATTTTAAGAGCATTAGAAGCATGATAGGATAAGAAATGATTATGATTAGTTCCTAGCATATTTGTTTTTTGTTTAAAAGGGTCAAGTTTTGATAATTTCAGTTTAGTCGATGGCAAGATTATTTTGAACTTGAGGTGAACAGAACTGCTGTATCATTGACCTCATAACTAGAACCTGTAAGATGTCTTTAATGCAAAGTATTTGGAGCAACCTGAAGATAGTAAGCCTTGTGCTGCATCTGTGAATAAATTGTGTGTTTCTCCTTTGTAATGGTTTCAAAATCCAGCATGTATAAGTGAGCATGGAAGTTTATGTGACATGTTTTCTGTTGGTCTTTCTGATAAAATTTGTGTCTTCACACCTGAAATGAAATATTTTACATGCTGTCAAATCTCATCCATCTTGTTCTAATAGGTTTTCATAACCAAGATTGAGTCTTTAGGACATGTCGGTTTCCACTTTGATTCAATGATTAATAATGCTGGTTGTTCATTTCTGAAGTCTCGATCACCTAAGATTTTGAAAAATAAGATCTTTTAAGTTAAAATCAACTTGCACTAACTTAAGAATGAATGTTATAAGCTTTTTTTGTGTAGTGATAACAATAAAGTCCTTTGTGATCTGTCATGGAGTCCTGGTTATATTTTGTTATATGAATAATGCATATGGGGTGAAAAATTTGGGATTTTGTATGATTAAAATAAAGGTAGTAGCCTGTTTAGGGATTTACCTATGGTTGACAATAGCATGCTTTATGTTTAAGTTGAACTTGGGTTTTTTAAATGATAGTTGTTGGTCAAATATATGAATACGAAAACAGGCATCTGTAGATAGGAAAATTAGATAATCTGGTATTAAAGTTGACAAATACCCACCTGTGTGGTATACTAATACATGTTGGGTATGAAATAGATGGCTTGATGTTGGTACATGTTTCTAGAAGCATGTTAGGCCTAGGCTATTTTATTTGTGGCTATTTTATGTTGGAAGTTAAATCTTTGACATGCACCACTCAAGTTTTTGACGTATAAATGACTTGCTCTCTACTTCATCAATCTATTTATACCAAGATAAAAGTTTTCATTAAGGGTTAAAACCAGTGGGTGGTGACATGTATAAACCTTGGTTGTTCGTTTTCTGTCAAAGGTTCATCTCATATGTTGAGTATTTATGACCAACTGTATAAAATTTTGGTATTTGTCTAATAACATGTTAGGTTCTGTCTAGTTTGAATTCACACGTTCAATCCAGAAGGCATGATAAGCCTTTCTGGATAATATTATGACTTGTGTTGCATCATTTGATGTTAAAATTGGTTACTCACTATCTGAATGTATAAAACCGTATGGGATGTACAGAAATGGTTTCAAGTTTCATTACAGTATATAATGGTCTATGCCTTGGTTAATACAAAGTAGTTATGTGAAAGCATGTTTGAAATTCTAGAGTTTCTAAATGTGATGTTTCAATTTTATTAGAACCTTGTTTGGTAAAAATGTGCTTGTTTTGAATCTTGTTTGTAAAATTATTGACTTAAGAAGGGCATAATATTTATTCATAATTCACTATGTAGTGACATCATGTTCAGTCTTAGGCATCCTTCGCTTAACAAATTTATGTCAATGGTTGAATTTTACAACTGGAGCATTTCAACACTTGTTTTATTTTGAACAGAGTTGTTTTTAATTTGATTCCCGCTGAATTGATGAGATAAGTTCAATATATCTGTGAGCCTAGGTTGTTATTTGTGAAGGTTTCATGACTTAATTTGAACCTGTAATGATTCAGGTTGTTTGTTCTTGAACCTGTGCGTCTATTGAGAGGTGCTATCATGCATCTTGATCTTACCTTTGTTTGAAATTTAATAATATGCTTATGGATGATAGTGCTGCCTAAGTAATAAAATAGGTTTTCAAAGGCTCAACAACAGTTGCCAAACATGTTGAACTAAAAATTCTTTTGTGGATGATCGTCCATTACTTAAGCTTAAGCAAGGTCTGTTAAGCGTAATTGAAGTTGATTGACAGCTATTTTAGCCAGCTTCTCTGGTTATTGATTAATCTATTGGATTTGTTTGAGACTTGTTTGTAAAAATTAGGACTAGGGATCGCACCTGCGTGCTTCCCTTTTCTAAATCTGTTGATTGCTCTAAGTCACCTGGGAGCATGAATTAAGAAATATCTAAAGGGTTGCGTCTTCATTTCGTTGATTATAAAAAGAGAAATTTGAAGTTTTTGTATTCATACCTCTACTAATTTTTTGATCCCATCTCACCATGCCTGTTCTTATATGACATTTATTTGCCATACCTTGAGTGTGCTCTATTTTCAGTTTCTTGCGAGTTTCTGTGTTTTATGGATTTTATCTAAATTAAATCTTTTATTGATACTAATCTTTATCACCTCTCTTGCATGAACTCTCCTGCCGAGTCCGAATGAACTTCTCATTCTACACTTCCTCATGGGCCTAAAACCCAATGTCGAGCCTATCCTTAACCAAGTTCAAAAGGACGAAGACCGGAATCAAGAAAGTGAATATTTAAGGCTATATAAATCTTTAATTGGGCGCAAAACCAAAATCCTAGGCTTGGTTTTCTGACTCTCCTCTTTATTTACTTATATTATTTTAGCTATAAATTTATTTGACTATTTATGCCTCCATTTCCTTAATTTTCACCTCAATTCGTGTTATTATAGATAGGCTCTCAACTTGATTTTTTCGAAATGATTACTCATAATCTTTTAAGATATGTCATCCTTCATTCATATGATAGATCATATATTAAAAGGGCTAAGATTAAAAGATTTTTCTTTAACTATTCAAAACTAATCTTTTTCCTAAAATGATCAACTTTTTTTTTTAATGTAAAATGCTATCACCTCTTTATGGATCATTTTCTTTCAAGTATTAGCTAAAAAAAGGCTTTTCTTTTCTTTCACACAAAATTAGACTTGTATAGTGATAAACAAGTTATGGAGTAAATTTTGGTGCTCTTTAGCCATTTTTACAATCATCCAATCTGTTCTCAAGTTAATTCTTTCTTTTTTTCTTTCAAAATCTCCTAGCGTGGCGATGTTTGCAAATTTAACTAATTAATCTATTTTGCATGACATAGACTGCTTTCACATATTTGTGAAACATGATCAAGCAATTTTACAGGAACGACTTAATAGATAGTGTAAATTGAAATTGAACCGTTCTTCTTTAAATGATGGATTTTGCGAAAGATTTATAATATTTGCGGAAACTTTGGCTAAGTTTGTATTATTATCCTTTATCCACTTAAACATTCAATCAATCCTTTCTTGCAAAGATGCCTAAAGTGACTTTGTTTACAAATTTGGTCAAATTGAATAATTCATGATTTATTCAAATATTCGATGTTTTTCAAATATAATAAGTACTTCTAAAGTCTAGCACATTTTTTAAAGAGTTTAAGTTTGGTCAACTCGTTTTCAGGATGTTCCCAAGGTGCTTTAGGAGCTTTCCTTGGGGACATTACCAAATCCTCACCTGAAATTTTTATTGAATTTTTGTTTCTGTTTTTAAAGTTTCAATTTTTCTTAATATTTTTTTAAAAATTAGGTGAGAAACCTTTTCATTCATTTTCAAATTATTTTGAAACTTGGCCATATTTAAAGCATTTTGAAATTTCTTTAAGTCATCAACTTATTTTTTTCAAAATTCAAACGGGAAAAGAAAAAGACAAAAATAGAAATGACGACTCTGCTGGGGATTGGTTAGGTTCTAACCAAATATTTACTAACTATTATGTGACTAATAACATGTTATACTTGTCTTATGTGTATACTTTGTCATAATTATAAATTGTCATAACATACGTAGCGTACTTCTATCGTTTAGCTCAATTTTAAAACCTTTTAAAATTGGTACGTGCTCCCATGCTAATTCTTTTCAAGGTTAATCACGTTTACGGATTTTGCGGCAAGACTATTGAGTCATCATGCGTTCAGTGATAGTTGTGGAGTTCAACCCGAATAGTCCATCTGGGTCACATGTCTTTAGAAAAGCCCACTCTTAGTATAACTAGAATAGAGCAGTCTGAATTTTTTTGGGACTATGCTTGCTTACTGAGGACAATCCAGTATCACATAGGGTGCTAGGACCATTAGTGGATCGACCCTAGCCCAATTGACTTTTTAGTCAATCCAGGGCTATCATGCTTATGTGACATTGAAAGATGTGTGTTATTTGAACCAAACTGTTATTCACAAGGGTTTGGGGGAAATTAGTCCTTTTCTATCTTAAAGGGTGTTGCTCGTACACCTTCGATTCACATGATACTGAAACTGGATCCTTACCTATAGGTTTGGTGGATTCGAATATAGAAAGCTGATAGAGACATAGTTTAGGCCTACATGGGATATTTATCGTCCTTATGGGCATAAAGGCTCGGCCCCACATGATCCAAGTTTTGGTCCAATTCTGGGATGACAACAAAATGGTATTTTGATTTGGTGAAGTTGAAATGACACTGGTTGTCGAAGATATTTCCGATAGTTATGAAAATGTTCACATGTGCTAGAGGAGGAGTAAACTCGATGACAACATTTTGGTACCGAAAACTTGGGATCGGGCATAAGTCAAAGTGACACTCTTACTTGTCGATGATGATTGGTTGGGACATCTTCTTGGTCTGACTCAGAAAGTTATACTGCATATTTGGAAGAATTGACGGGTTTAGGAAGTTCAAACATGGTTTTGTGTCCTGTTCGGATTGAAAGGATCGTTGGGCATTTGCTTTTGTGGCTTGTTTGCTCGTTACATTAGTATTTTTCCCTAAGGTGTCATCAAAACCATCCATTAAAATGGCATTAGGGTGACATATCTCTTTTCTTTGGCAAAAACTTCAAATCCTTTATCAAATGCTTCTCTTTGGCTCCGATCATCACTGTTGACATCTATCGAGCCTTGGGAAGATGCCACAAAGGGAAAACATTCTTTCAAGGGTGAAATTGTTTACTTCATTGTGGATGATCAAACACCATCTTAAGATAGACAACCCACATGATTTGTACTGCACTGAGCGACTTGATCACTTTTCATCCCATGAGTCATGGCTCGCCAAACTACAATATAAAAAGGACTCTCAAGTGTTTTGTTTCCAACAGATTAGGGGGTTGAGAGATGAAGATGTTTAGTGGTCCCTTCCTGAACTTCGACTCAAGTTTCATGCAATGAAAAATGACCAACTCGCTTTCTTAGTACTTTCTGGGACTAGAGATCTAAGCCATACGCTCCGGGTTTAATGCTTGGGAAGTTTGGGATAAGACAAGGAACGCCAGATAGGTGACATACCCAGTTTTATAACTGAAAATAGATAAGGGGAGCCAGTTTTAAAATAGATAATTATTCGGTTCTGAAGAAAATAAGCTTTGGAGAAGGCTATGTCGAAAATAGAGTTTCAGCCCAAGATCAGTGATACATACAAAGAGTGGTTGAAAAAGAATCTTGTTAGGATACTCGTACCAAGGACAATCATACCTCTAGGGAAAGTTGAAAATTGAGTAGAGTCTACTATTTTGAAGATGACATTTCGCTACTAGTAATACTGCTACTATCCACAACAGCATATCAAAGCGATACCACAGTAATGGTATTATTTCTACGGTCAGATCCCAAAATCTTATTTTAGTTGGTCTTAAACCTTGTTTTCTATTAAAAAGTAAGTGTTTCCAATCATAATATTGTAAGAGGTCATAACATTTCTTCTCTCTAGCCTCTCTTAACTAAAGAAGAGGAATTTTCTATGAAGACCACCATGAAATTCCTTAGTTGTTACCGTCATCTTCTCTGGCTGGTAGAATAAGATTTAATCATTCATGGGATTGCAATATGCTTAGCACCCAGGTAGGCTACAGTTAAAATAGTAGTAGATTGAATTAATTAATGTTCTTATAATGTTGAATTGACGAGAGATATCATGCATACGTCTCTGGGCAAGGAGTTAAAGGACAAAAAATTGGCAATAACATTCTTATAAGGGTTTAGTTTGAAAAAGGATTAATCTTGATTGTTGGTTGTTATCCCATGATATAATGTGTATATCAAGAATGAAAATATTGTAAAAGCATGTGAATATAATTTTCCTAGTCCTCAATGATTGTCTTATCCAAATTATGAAATTATTCTGGGTTATAATTATGACACATAAATACTCAGGTTGAGAAACTAGAGGCTAGGATAATTATTGGGGATGATGGTAAATATGTACGGTTATACTGGGAATGGTTTATAATAATGCATAGTAGTTATAAGACGTAGAAATTAATAATGAACTGGGTCAAATAGTTAGGCGAGGTAATGTTGACATGAGTTTTGGTGGTTGAGTAACTGAAAATGAGTGGACTAGTGATGGGTAGTAAAGTTCCTTGGTAGTGGGTTGCATGCCCGTATGTGAATTACGATTGATAAGTTTTTAGCTTTGTGCTGTTGGTTGCTTTAATTTGTTTAGTTGCCTATGCCCACGATGGGACGACTGTATGTTGATATTGGTTATTGATGTTGTCTGTAGAGGTTTGCCTTGATAATAATTCATACTGATAATGCTAATGTGGCCAGTGGTTAACTAAGTTATACTGTTGAATCAATGGCCATAAAGGCCCAAAATGTAATAAACAAAAGACCCAGATCTAAATCTCGTCATATTAATAGAGTTTCTTAATAAAGGAAAAAATTGAAAGACAAATGTTAAATAACAAATTGAATGTATAAAGTCCTTTTATTGACAGCATACCCTCTTATTGGCTTCATGGCCTTTTGTTAGATACATACTCGTTTACCGACTATATGACTATTTATCGGTCATATGGGAAATATCAATAAGAGCCTTAGCATGTTATTGTGTAAACGCTAATATAGAGGAAGGATAGGTAATAAAGTGAAATAAAGTAATGCACTCTCGAAAAATCTCAAAGAACGATTACTAATAAGAGAATTGACCTTTCCCAAAGTATATTTACAAATGCTTATTAATAAGACTTGAGTTCTCTGGTGTGTTTAGTTTGTTGTGTTTGACTTGTATGATCTGCTTGATAGATACTCCTAAGGTTAGTTATGTGCTAGTTGCATGAAAAGGTGAAACTCTGTGCTATTTGTGATATGATGATTGGCCTAATCACGTATATTGGTTATATTGTTGGGTTGCTTGATTAGTTGGTGCTTATACCCTAAGACTATTTGGGAGTGATTAGATATTAGTCAGGAGTCTTGTATGGATTAACTACAGTTTCCAGGCTGGTCTTAAATATGTTGATGAGTAATTAAGTCATGTGCCTTTGAATATTCATAAGGGCTTGGTGTAGTGAAACTCAATTCTATTTCTATTATAAACAGACAGAGAGTAGGTAATGGTAGTATCATAATAGTAGCATAGTGGAAGCATAGATATAGTCAGGATCACTTTAAAGAATTGAGGTACAATAAGGTTAAAGATAATGAGAGGTAATGCATATCATCATCATCATTGTTTGTTATTCTGAGATATCATGATTTTCTATACTTAATCCTATTGTATTATTATGTGGATTAACATAATCAGATGCTTACCAGTACATGTGGTTGTACTTACCTTACTCCCATATATCTTATTTTTGGGGGTGTGGACTGGATGCAGGTTAGTTTCTAAAGTTTCAAAGGGATTATGAGACTCAGAAATCACCCCTGCCTTTTATTCCAGTAGATGTGGAGTCTTTAGTGATGTATTTATTCATTCGGTTAAGTTGGTTCTCTCTTGTACTCAAATATTGGTGCTCTTGTACATGCTTAAACAGGATTTTGGTAGCATAACTAGGTAGTTTAATGTATATAATAAAAAGGCAATTTCCTTTTGTTCTAATATTATGATATTATTATGCTTGATTATTCTTCCACATGATTTAGTAAGGGGATTAAAGGAAGGGTTTTGCCTAGCTAAGGGTTTTAGTGTAGGTGCCCGCGTGGCTTGATATTTTGGTTTGTGACAGTTGGTATCAAAGCTTAGGTTTTTTAGTTTCACAAGTACAAGAACACTGTGGAGTATATTCAAGGATATTATCCTATAGACATCTGTATTAAATATGTGGGATACTCGAAATATGTCTAGTAGTTTCCTTTCTTCATCCTATCGTGCCGTCCTTACTGATTGATCACTCGATTGAGTCTAATTGGTATCTGGTCAGTTCTAATTAGTTTCTCAGTTGTGCCCAATTGGAACATAGACTGGTCGAATTATTATCTTATTAGTGCACTTTGGAATAAGGAGGTTCCAATTGGTATCACAAATTAGACTCGGTTTTGAAATATCCACCAAGATAATTAGGAGGATTAATGAAAGGCTATTTGCTTTGACTTCTAAATAGTGTTGAGACACTTTTTGTTGAATTGATAAGTGTATGCCATGTCGAATTAATGATTATGTACTGCATTGACTAGTATTGTAGCTTGTTGAAAGAATGATGGGTTATTTTCTTGTTGATATGATCAGTAAACCGTGAGGTACAGAAGTCATGTCTTGTGATTAGATGGTGTTTTTTGAAATGTTTATTTTGTGATTCGCTTATACAGACTAAATGTATCATGAGTTAATTAATTCCTATTCTAGATAAGTTATTGTGAAAACAATATAAATTACTTGTACAAAGTGAAAGGCTAGTGATTCTGATAATTAGATATAAAAACTTGGTAAAAGGAAGCAAGAAAAACCCTGTAGGCCATTCTATCTTGAGCTTTGTTCAATGGACACCACTGCAATATAATACTACAACAGCTACTACCACAGTAGTTGTTGCCCAGCAGTACCTCTATAGTGGTACTTTTGCTGTAGTGGCATTATGAGGCAATGATGCCTCCCCTATTTTTCCCTATTTTGGGGGCTTCTAAATATTGGATTTCTAGACCTCGTGTACCTGTGCAAATTAATGTTAAGATAGATAAACATGTCTATGATTAAACCTACCAAATCCAAGTTCCTCCATGACACTAAAATCATCATCCAACCAAAAAAAGAAATCATCCAAGGCCCTGTTTGATACGATCATGAATGGAACCAATCATACAAGACCATACTTTAAGGTCTAGCCAAGAAGATCCAAAGCATGAAACGTTAAGGCACTACAGAGAGCTTTAATAGGGCATAAAAGGATCAAAAGGAGCAGTTCCGGGTTTGAAAGATAGCTTGGGAAACATTTGAAGACTTGAAGGACCTAATTTGATGCGATATTAAGTAACTTTTAGATTCTGTTGTAATTATTAAAAAGTAGAATACTATAATACTAAGTCTTTGATTATTCTACTTAGTTTTGGTTGAATAATAAATTGAGAGCTTTAAGCTTGTTTAGTTTTCTTAGGATAGTGGGTGGATTCCCAATTAGGCTTAGTTGTAGCGCAATCTTGTAGTTGAGTGGATTAAGGGTGGATTCTCTTAATTTATCATCGTTACTTTTTTCATTTCAATTGATCATCGAGTTACCTATTTTTGAGGATTCAAATTTATTTTAATTAATTGATCGGGTTTTGCTTTGGTTTGTGGGTTCAATTGGGAGGTGAGGGTTTCAAGTCGCTTGTTTCCCATAAACTCTTATGTTATCGTGAAATTCCGCATATTTTTTATTTGTTTTTTTTCCTCGAGTTCGATTGTGACTCCATAATGAGGATCACATTATTTGGTATCAGAGCTGAAGCTCTTATTTTGTTCCAATGAGGTCTAATCCTAGGTTTGTAAATAGAAAATGTACAAAAAATTAAAATTCAAAATTTCTTTTGATTCGAGTCAATTTTGTTCTATTTGTTGATTTTGATTATTAGGAACCGTTTTGCTAGTAATTTGAGTCATAGACCTCAAATTTGGATTGATTCTGGGTTGATTGCATTTTCCATAATTGAAGGCCATTAACCCTTTGGAAAACTAGAAATTGAAAGTGATTGAAGTGTTTAAAGTTATTTAGAAGTGATTCTTATACTATAAGGAACTCAAATCTCAAATCTCGTGGAAATCAGAGTTGATTTGAGTAAGTTGTAGATTCTGGGATTTACTTGTTCGTAGTTCTTCAACTTCTAGATTTTTGGTCTTCAAATTGGGGTTTGATTTGTTGAATTCGAGGATCTAAATGTATTGGATATTGTTTCCCATAATTAGAGGAGCTTGGGGTTCAATTTTGTAGAGATTCGGTGAAGATTGAAGTAGAGTTCAAGATTTGAGTGTTCATCTTCAACTCCATATTCATCTGAATTTTGATCTTTTGGTGTGGTTTAATTGTTGGATTTCGAGGTTTCTTGGTTATTGGGAAGTGATTCTCATATCCTAAGGAGCTCCGAAATCGAATTTGGAGGCATTTCAGTGAGAATTAAAGAAGTTCAAGTTTGAAGGTCGCCGCTGTTCTTGGTATTCTTCATAACTTGAAGAAGGTTGGAAGTGGGCCTCAATTACGGGTATAATTTATTGATAAAAAGTTGTGGGAATTGATATCCACCCTTCAAGGAACTTGTGGTTGCTTTTTT
>JBDJHY010121605.1:0-13678 GCA_039654485.1 Withania somnifera
TTTATTCTTAACTGTAACTTTTTTCAACTGACAGTAATTAATACACATCCATATAGTACCATCCTTTTTTTAACAAACAAGACTGATGCACCCCACGGTGACACACTAGAACGAACAATGCCCTTATCTAAAAAATCTTAGAGTTGAACCTTTATCTCTATCAACTCTGTAGGATCTATACAATAGGGAGCAATAGAAATGGGCCTGGTGCTCAGCTCTAAGTTAATAGCAAAATCAATATCCCGCTCGGGTTGTAGGCTTGGTAGGTCGGTAGGAAAGACATAAAAAAACCCAAAAATCACAAAAATAGACTCGGGAATAGGAGTATCGGGCCAAACATCGTGAACGTATGCTAAGTAAGCCAAACATCCTCTCCCCACTAACCTACGATCCTGAAAGCAAGAGATGATCCTTGTTGGTACGCGACTATTAGAACCCTTCTAAACAACTTGAGATGTACTAGGCATGGCTAAGGTAACGATCTTGGCATAACAATCCAACACTGCAAGATAAAGGGACAACCATCATGCCCACTATAATATTAAAATCCAACATATCTAATAACATCAAATCAGCTCCAGCTCACTCACAAAAATCATACAAGATCTGATAACCCGATCCACTACGAAAGAATCCCCTACATGGGTAGCAAAACACATAGATACTGATAAAATTTAACTAGTCAACACCAAATTGGGTACAAAATAGGTAGACTCATAAGAACAAGAGGATCCAGGGTCAAACAAAGCTGATGCGAGTCTAGAACACACATAAATCATACTTGTTAATGTCACATATGAGGCTTCCACCTCTAGTTTAGATAGTATAACACAAAATTGGCTATCACTACTAGGATGACCACCATCGCAACCACTAATCCTACCATGCTGGCCACACCACATGAACCAACTTGTGCCCTACCTCTAGCCTACGGTGGCACTTTATCTTAATGGATGATCATGCTAGGAATCAAGAAAAATAGTACCCCACTTGGGGTATGCTCTAGCAAAGTGACCAATAATACCGCACTCAAAACATGGACCTAATGGCTTACTCTAACGAGAACCTCTACCAGAACCCGTCTAACCACCACGATGCGAGAATCCAAAACAAAAAGAAGACTTCCCTAAAGATGGTGCATGAAAACTCTACTTAGAAAGTTCTAAAACCTAAGTAAAGCCTGGACTGACCTGCTAGACTAGCTCTGCATACTGTGGTTGACCACGGCCCCCAAAATAGGACCCACTGTAACTACCTGGGGAGATGCGGGAATAACTGCTGAAGGAACAGGATGTACTGGAGGAATTGGCTACACTAGAGGAACTACATTTGTAGGCTGTAACACTGGAGCGACTATTTATGCCCCATCAGTAGAAGGACCACCAAAGCACTAAGCAACTGCAGTACTATGTTGTGGATATTAGGAGAGGGTGTTGCAACTGATGCTGCAGGCACTGGCGAATTCTCTGGAGTAGTAGCAGTAGTCACTTCAGCAGGTGCTTTGGCTGAAACTCAAGTTGTCTCTTAGCTACTAAAGATCGTGTATGTTGCATCTGCAAAAGAGTGAAGACAATGAGTGGAAACTTTCAAAAAACCATCTAGGATGTACTCATAAAGTTGGATTCAGAAGGGAAGTCATATTCCTACATGTCACTATCACCTCTCGAAGATAAGTCACGAACGTATCTACGCTGATCCACAGATTCTACTAAATATTATCTTTGTACACTAATACCAGACGAACCGAGAGCCTTGATAAAAATTTGTCACAACCTGATTTCTTGGATCATGATGGCACCTACAATTCTACCAGTAGTAGAAGCAATCCTATAGCCCGAAGCTGAAGTAGAGGTTTACCATCAACAACAACGGAATGTACAAGTAAAATAACAAGGTATAAAGGAAAGGGGATATGACAAAAATAGAGGAATAAAATAACAGAATATTTAAATTCCCCAAACCCGATATCAGTATAAATAAATAAAACCTCTAAGTATAGGGTATAAGAAAATATCTTCTATAAGTATGTCTCTGAAAGTACAGAAGAGACAAGTCCCATCTAAAGAGAGAGCGGGGTAGTTGAACGTCAAGCTCACCCTGTATCTTTGAAAGCAACAACAAGTAAGCACGAACGACAACCCAAAAATAAACATCAGACGCTATTACTAGGATTTGCACCATGGGAAAAAGTGTAGTGTGAGTAGAAGTTACCAAAGTAACCCGTACCCAGTAGAATTCGAGGGCCCACTAGGAACATAATAGTCATAAAAGTAGTAAATTACAAAATGCAAGAATATGATGTCACAGAAGCAAATAGTACAACATGTAAGCTAGCTACTCAGATAGGAAGAAATGAACAGATAGACATGTCTTCGCTAGCTAAAACATTAGAACAAGATCTCAGGCAACAGAAGAGAATGTATCCAAAATCCTTGTAATGATCTGTATAAAAAAATAGTAAATAAAAAGAGATGGATAAGTAGACAAGGAGAGAACATGGACAGTATACCGGTAACCTTAAAGTAAGAATAGAATGGATAGTCAAACAATGTCTCGCACAATATCCCACATAGCAAGGCAGTCTCACCTATATATAGTAATGATAATTAAGAAGTAAATACAGAAAATAAATTAACACTACAAAATCCCCCATAAGAATGGCAGCGTACAGAAAAAAATGCTCACCCCTAGGCCTCCCATACTAACAGGGGTACGTTGAAGAAAATAAGTACCGAAAATTATACACACCATAAAGTAACAAGTCCTATGTATGTTCCTTCTTCGATACCCATAACCCCAGTAGGTAAGATCCATGGAAGGCTAACCCTAACTTATGTATATCCCTGCTCTGTCCTATACCCCTTCTCCAGTCTCTATAGCTTAGAGGCAAGGTCCATAAAGGTACGACCACCACGTACAATCTCTAAAGTCATCATAATATCACATCCCCAAGTCATAGAGCCTAAAAGGTCTCACAGTCTGGCATCCAATGCCTCATAACAATAGTATCATTAAGCCACAATATCAGCAATTCATGGTGTCCAATGCATCACTATAGCGGTACCACCAACCTCCTCAAGGAAACAAGTATAATCAAAGTTTCTAAACCAATAGGCTTGATAAGTGTCGAAATATTGTACTCACTGCCGTATGATGACAGACTTAAGTGCCAACAGTTGTACTAGCTACCGAACATAGTCGAACTCAAGTCCCAATATTAACTAGTCAAATGGTATTTTCCAGTGCCAGGGTGTGAAGACTGGACTAAAACATGTGAAAATAGTAATACCGGGTGCTCGATGCACTACCGAGTTTAAAACATCAAAAAAATCTTTAAATTATATTATTTTCAGAATATTTGAATTATCATATTTTATGTCATTATCCTTATTATCAGTATCTAGCCTCCACGGTGTCAAAACCAAGTAGTGATACAAGCCCAACCCTAATGCACTCTCAACCGGAGCCTATGGCCCACACTCGTACAAAATGAATTCAATAGCACATAATAAACATAGCCAACTTATGCCCTGCATAGGCACAACTAAGCTAAATCTAGAAGCATAATACCACAGCCCAAACCAGAGGGAAAAACACAAAAACACCCTATTCATCTGCGTTTTACTTCCAGACTCACCTTAAAGCCATCACTAGGCTAATACTAAGTCACATGCATCGTATTACACCGAACATTAATATAGGGAACAAATTGGGGGACAAACAAAGAAGTGGTCCAAGTAGATGGTAAAAACCTAGAAAACCTATCCCATAGATGATATTTAATAAAATTATCAAATTTATATACCCAGATATAGCCCCATGGAGCCTACCTGTCGTCTGATGATCAAAGTGCTGCAAATCTCATATATCAACCCGACTAATAATAAATGGTCTTCAATGGATCTGAAACTCATATAATAAGAATCCAGGAATCAATACGAGTCTAACGAAATAATTTATACTAAGTTTTTGCTAAGCCTAAAATGGGTTCGCGGCCCCGCAAGACGGAATTGAAAATAAACTTTACGTCAGGGTTCCTAGAACTAATAGAAACCCATGATCCAAAAATGAGCATGATTCGAGTGCAAAAATTGCTTTAAATTAGCCCGAGAAAGATTTGATTAAATAAGGCAAAGGTTTATGCTTTATGAATTTAAATAGAGAAATTCAATAAGGGAACACTAGCTACGAAGTAGAATGATTGAAAGAACCACAATCAATTAATTAAAACTGGATGTAACCAAAATTCATAAGTTTTCTTAGTTTGGTCATCAATGGAGGAAACCCACTTTCAAGTAATTAATAAAGAAAATGGCTTATCGAGAGTGGGGAAAGACGAGGAAAACCTTTTGGAACTTTTTCTACCACAATTAATGAGTTTTCCATAGAGTTTTGCCATAGTAATTAAGAGAAAATATGGAAATAATATGGTGAAAAGAATGAACTAAAGGGTGTGTTTCTATTTATTGTTTTTTAAAGTTCTCGCAGGGCTGGAGTCGGGGTCACCAGGGCAGGATCGCTAGGATGGACATTCGGTCACTGGGGCGACCAAAGTGCCCCTAAAACTTCCACGCCGGGGAGAACCTTATCCCTCTAGGGAGTGCATCACAAGGGTGATGCCGAGGTCTCATAGGCGACCTCGTAGGTGAGAACTAACCCTCGTTGGGGCAGTCTATGCTTGCAATTTCACAACTGAAACAAAAGAACTCTGAGGGTCTAGAATGAGCATTTTGTGTCCAATTTGAACACACCAAATATGTACACAACATGGAAATGACATTCTGGATCTAATAAAATTATCAAAATGACCAACTGAGGTCGTTTGAGAGAAAATACCCCTGAAACCAAGAAACACTAAATTAGCGCTAATCTACCAAGGTACTCAAAACTACAACAGATACTCCGAGAAATAAACCAATATGCTTAGTAGCCTAAAATCACTATTTCAGACCTAATGGAAGCGTCAGAATTCCACTCCGACACTCCGAACACCAAAACACAACCCAAGCTCCAAATTAGGCCTTAAATGAAATAAAAAACCACAATTTAGCATAAACGCAAAATGAGAACCCCAAAACACGAACTTAGGGTCCATCTAGACTTTATTCGGCATTCCAGAGATAATAGAGCTATCAAAATTTAATTATGAGCTCATCCTAAAGGAAAGTTGACTAAAGTCAATGAGTACTTAGTTTTAGGCTCTAAAAGAGGCAAAGTGAGATAAATCTCAACCGAGCCACTAGGGAAACCAGAGTATCGGTTCCAGTAAGTCACAAATGACCTGAGGCAGCTATTGAAAGCTCTAGAATGCAAAATGTTGCTTCATATATTACTGTCAGGGTTATTACAGTATGGTTATGCTCTTGATATATAATGCAAAAGCATGAAACGATGTGTGATTCCAGATATTGCTAAGGTATGTGATACAAACATGCATCATGTTACATGGAATTGCATTATATTACACATATATTGATTTGTTTGAAAGGTTGATTTCATATTCATAAGCATGTATGAGATGGATTACCTTTCTCACTTACCTGATATTTTATTGATTTGCCCCACTTATTCTGTTGTTGGGATAATATTGCAAGCTCGAGTTAGCCAATTATAATGAGAAATGGTAAGAAATTACCCTATTGATTATGAAATAAAATGGATAGTTAAATCTAGTTGAGTTCAAAATTATGATATGGTTGAGACAAGTTTGATAGATTGGTTACCTTGGCCTATTCCTATTACAACCCATTTCATGAGTCTATCCTTCAGTTGCACCAGATGTACCTATCCTACCATAGTTGGACTTGTAAGTTGGGAACTAATTAAGGTTTTATGGACTCCACCTAAAAGGCTGTAAAAAAATGAGTGGGATTCATCCAATGAATTATGAAATAGACACGGAGAGGGAAGCCTACTTCCAAATGAGCAATATATGATATGACATATTTAATATAAATTAGAGTGGTTTTATTAGGTAGTTGATGCATTATTTTGATTTGGTCAGTGTGCCTTTTTTATACTCTCATATTTGGATATGATTTTGTTTATAGTTGATTACCCTGATTTCATAATTCCTATTGGTTTATTTAGGTATTAATTACATTTATCACCCATATTCTATGTATCTATCATTTACCTTTCATTATAAACTTTTGGTTATAGTCTGATTTATAGCTAGGTGTCTGGAGGATTATTATTGGTATGATTAGGGTAGTTAGTGTAATGACCCTGAAGGTTATTTTTGGTATTTTTAATAAAATTATCATTTTACCCTTCCTGAAGGTTTCTCCAAGTAACAATTTATTATTTTATGGTGTTGGTTTTGAAAATGAAGCTAAAAAGTTGTGAATTATGGGAATTCCTTAGTATTTGGAGGGCTTTATGTTGAAATATTTGAGTTTTGGGACCTCATTTGGGTTTTCGAGTCTCGAAATGGAATTTTGTTAGTTGCATGCACTCTAAATTGTGGAATTAGGTCTAGGAGGACCATCATTTTCAGTTCTATACCTTTCATGTTGATTATAACTCTTTTGATGGGATAACGTTGAGTTTTAAGGCCAAAATTTGACTTTGGTCAACATTTGATGATCGAGTGCTCAGATATAAATTTCTTCAATTCTGTTGGATCTGGGAGGTCGAGTTTGGCCTAAAATAAGGTTTGAATAGTATTTCATAGGTTTCGAGTATGTTTTAATACTTTCGATTAAAATTTGTATTTTACTAACAACGGAGAATATCAGGTCAAGGAGGCCTTAAATTCCTATTTTTCTGATTCTAATAGATCTGGAATATTGTTTACACTCAAAGTTCATATATAGATTATGCTCATAGGGTCATAAAGATTTTTGAATGTCTATCTGAAAGTTAGAGCCAGATCTGGAAAAGGGAGCCATATGGCTCGTACATTGGATGCATGTTGTCCCCGTAGCACACGTAAGTGTACGCGATCATGCAAGTAATATAATGGCTCTTTGTGAACCGAATGTCAAACCTATAGGGACTTGGAATATACTAATTAGTTTGGCTAAATAAGCTAAATGAGGACTTCCCCTTAGAGTTCAAATTAAGAATTCAATATAAGGTATTAACTACTGTGAATTAAAGTGCTCACAAGCTAGAAATAAATGTGTGTGGATAGAAGTGATATAATTCAAGAGTAAGAACGATTCTAGGGCTATGGCATTATGCACACACACACGTAAGAACTTTACTTAATTAAAGGACTCTGTTCCGTCGATTGTTGAGTTAGAGGTTGATATTATGACTAAGAATTGGTTATCCATTAGTCACCTAATTAATCAAGTAACAACTACGCCCGATTGGAGTGTTATTAACTTTTCATAATAGCATTAAAACTAACTTCCTTAAAGTACCCAAGCGAAGCATCTAAGTACATGATTATGTCCAAGATAACTAGTTATGTTACTATTCTTGGATTAAGATTTAACATAAACAAACTCCTTCTATTCCCTTTCACTCACACGATTATCGGATTTGATAACATCGCAAGCATAAGAATTGCATCTAAAAGCTGCCAACAATTAGAAACACTATTATAATAGAATAGAAGAACAATCGATTAACCAAAATCAAAATACTTTACATTAATTATCATCCATACGTGGTGTGTGAACCCAAGCCCTATAATTAGGGTTTTTAGCACCTACAATGTATAACTACTACGGAGTTCATAGATAATAAATATTGTAAGTAATCGTAATAATAACCTTCACCGTAGATGTAATGGTCATGTTTTCTTTCTGAGTCTCCCTTCTCCAATCATGATAGCTTCATTTTTCTTTCTCCAGGCTGTAGGGTGAGGCTTATCTACAGGAGGGGTATAGATGCCATCATGACCTAAGATTTTGGGCTGTGACAGTAAAATTATTACATTAGCACCTTGTTCATCATTCTTTACTAAGAATTAAAAAACATGTTAACCTAAGTTTTTTATTAGCCTTTGATTTTGTTAAAATTGAACTGGTAAGTTCGCACTATGATTGGTATTAATTGAAATTTTGATTTTTTTTAATCATGAGCTTTATCTGATGGGTGATTCTAGTAACTTAATGTTCGCATTTTTAGCAGTAATAACATGAACCTGCGATTCTTGTTAAATTATTGTGAGGGTGGATTTGGGTTAGATAAGTTATAAATTGATGTTTTTAATTTCAGAGAAATAAAGTTGAACTGGTATAGAGTAATAAATTATTTTATAGATAATCTCATGCAGATGCGTCACGAGTAGAGGGAGTATCATGCGAATCGTCTCCTTAAAAATGAAATGCCTAATACTATTGCCTATTAAAAGTACACTGTTTAAATTGATTAAATTTTAGGGATAATAGAAGACATATCAAATGATTCGTCTACTCTGAGACGTATCACCTGATGCTCAGTCCAAAAGAAGATGATGGATTTGACGAATCAGCTTATATAAGACAAAATACATATTCCTTCCATTGTACCTATTTATGATTGACTTCATAGTATTTCACGAAAGTTTTTACTAACGTCATATATCCAACCAGGTGTACCTGGAACCCGATCTCCCACAAAGAAGAGGCATAGTCCAATGAATTGGTATCACCCGAGGGCTCAGGAATGAAGATGATAGCCACGAACAGAGGGTGACCCGACAAATGACTCGCCAGACCCACACGCCCACTACAACTTTTAGACTTTTACGTGTGTTGAAATCTTCATCTAATTAGGAGTTGATTGATGAGTCAAGGAGTTTTTTCATATCAAAAAGCAGTAGCAGCAACAATAGTGCCAAAAGTTCTAACCCCACACCTGTCGCAGCTCCTGAGGCTCACTTGCATGGAGATATATCCAAGCATCAAAAGTAAGAAACTAAATTTTTGTGATGAATTTTGATTGACAGTGCCTGATTCAGTTTCTGAGGGGTTGATCCCTAATGCAAAAGGGCAATATTAGAGGAGCATCACTAAAGAGGTATAAATTGTGATGGGTCACTTTCCCGATTACCAAGAGATCGAAAGGGTCCTCAAGTCCTACAAGATATGGTAGATGAATAAAATACCCGTCCAATGTAAAATGATTATAGTTCACAAGTTCTATGCAAAGTATAAGGCCAAACTAAAACCGGTGACTCCCAAGGGCAAGAAAATATCAGAGTTAGGGGTCTTGGACAGTTTTATGGTTCGATAAGTGAACGTCGACATCTCCAACAAGACTATAAACTAATTTTTATTTGGTTGTAACTATGTGGCTCCAGCAAAACATCCAGATTACGTCTATCTCTATGGAAACATAAATACCCAACGAGATAGTTTGTATGGGTATTGACTGATATGGAGCCAGCATGGTTAAGATACCCACGCCTATCAGTTCAAACTACTTCTCTAATTTTCATTGCCATGTTCTTGTGGGCAGTAGCTCAGATGAGGATCAAATTGACTTAGGCTGACAAATCGACGGATGAGGATGCAGTAGTGGCCTGCCTATTATCCGAGCATAAATTAAACTTTGCTGCTTGATTTCCAAAGAGTTGCATATGCACACTACGTGCAAAGGTATGACATACTCTTATCCTTTTCTAATCACTGAACTATTCCAGCAGGCTAAGGTACCAATCTTACTGAGTATTAATGTGCGTACTGATGGCCTCAAGATATATGACATACAATGTTAAAAATATATTTTTAAGATGGAGGTCAAAAAGCAAAAAGAAGGGGTTCCCTCTACTACATGAACTGGGTTAGATGATTAAATAGGCATTGAATCAAAAGATACAACCTATCTCTCTACAATGCAAAGGGAGTCTAGTGGGCCACAGGGCCTAACCCCTAGTCACTCAACAGATTATTCCCCTCCATCTCTATTTGATTTTACCCCTATAAACTTTGCATGCATTGTTAAATGGGTAAGACAAAAAAGTGACCCATCTGGAGGTTTTGTTTGAAGAAGTTGAGATGTTAATGGATCTCAAATCAAGGTAGCTTTGGAGACTTATAACACAATACAGGAAAGAATTGATAATATGGAGGAGTGCATGAATGAACCCCTCCGACTTATGAGCCCATCTGAATGGGATAGATTTTAGGTAGATCTAGAGAAGCTATGTGTCGATGTTACAGCACTACAGTAGGGCCACGATCCTATGTACCCAACACTAACAATTAATCAGTTAATGAGCTTAGGTAAGATGTAGTCGAAGGGCAAAGTGACGTTGTTTTCTAGGGACCGGTGGAATCTGGGAAGAAGAAAAGTAAAAAGAGGAAGAGGAGTAGCTAGCATGAGAAGGAATTCTTAGAAGAGGCACACTGGGCATCCAATGAGAGTGTTGTGCTCGATGAGGATAGACAAGGCATCTGCTAGCATAATGCGGGCAGAGTCTGACCATATCTAAAGGGCCCTACTACTACCGAGGAGCTGAGAGGAGTAACAAACATATCTACTGAACAACCATCTGGGGTTGTTCTCAAGGCAAAGGATGCATCATCGGATGTGGTTATATGGTAAAATTTCTTTTCCTATTATATTGGACTTTATATGTTGTGCATTGGGGACTATGCACCATTTATATGTGGGAGGGTGTACCTTGTATTTTATTTTGTGCATTTTGTTTTTGGTTTTTGTTTTCAAAATATTTTCCCCAGGCATACTATCTAGGAGAACTAGCATTTTATTTTTATTTTGATTAGATTTTATTTATTTATTTTATTGTATTCAAATAAACATTGATACCCATGTATATAAGAAAATTTTAGTATTAAGATATTTTGCTTCTATTGAGTGTTGATTGTATTTCATTCTAAGTTATACAGTAAGGGTGTTATTTATTGTGTTTGTATTCCTTGAACTATTTTCTTAACAATCTTATATTTAAATAAGTGCCTACTTTCAAGTGTGGGAGAGTACTTTGGTATAATCTTTTTTTGTATATAATATCTAGAACTTGCTTGGTTAAAATATTAATTAAGTAGAAAGTGGTCTAATACAAAAATGATCCTAGGCCTTCTTTGATTAGTCACTAAAGCCTTAAAAGAGTCACAAAAAAAGTGTTGATTTTCCAAGTTGAAACCTTTAACATATTTCTGAAACCAACTGTTGAGTTACCCACTGAAGAAAAAAAAGTGAAGAATAAAAATTATAAGTCGTAGTTGTGACCCTAATTCACTATTGGATGTTATGAACTAGATTTAGGCATTGTAACCTAGGTCTAGGGTGGGTCAGTAGAAAACACTGTGAAATAATATATGGTAATCAGTCTTTTGAATTTAGGTTAAGGGTGGCTACCATGAATTGCCCACAAAATAAAAGAAATGAAAAGAAAATAAAAAGACATACACATCATTACACATAAAACTATGTGTAAAGAGTATACAAAAAAGAGAAAAAGGGGAGGAGTTTCTCCTGTATAATAAAAAGGGGCTAGAGCCAAGTAATAAGAAAAGAAGATTGTATAAGGAAAATGATGAAAAAGGAAATGAAGGGTAATAGATCAAACTGAGTCAATCACTAAGTTACCAAATCATGCCGTACCAGCACTCAAACTGACATTATAAGCTAAAGAATGTCCTAACGTGATTCAGGTTAGCCTACAGAAAACTAAGTTGTAATTTATAAAGGCAAGCCTATGGCTATTGTGTATACTATTAGATTTCTTTCTGAATGTGAGATGATACTTTCCTAGTCTTAATGTAAATAATTCTTACTATGTGTGGGACTTCTTTATTGCGAGAGTAAGTTGATTCTTTGATCAATTGTGAATAAGTTGATGTTGTAGTTCTAGGGGACACAAGCCTTGTGAAAGGTCTTTCAATATTTCACTTGAAAAAAGTTGTAGTGTGTGAATCGATATAGTTATCCAAAATGAAATGATGCCCAATGAGTGATTGTGCTGAGATAAGTTATGTACTAAGGGAGTTTTAAGTGTTTAATATGTACAGGTTTTGTTGTTGCTTGAGGACAAGAAAATATTATAGGTTGATGATGTTGATGTGATGGTATTTTACATCATATATTACACTTAAAGCCAGGGAAATAAAGCATTTTCTTGAGTAACAATAGTGTGTTTTAATGCGTTTTATGAGGATTTTCAGAGTTAAGTCAATATGGAACAATTGCATAGAAAAAGGAAAAGTTTTGAAACATTATTGGACGTTTTTCCTATCACCAGAAAAGTCATCCAAACCCATTTCCCAAAAGGAATAGTACTGGGTAAGCAAGACAAGACAGGCGATGGATTAGGCGATTTGCCCACTAATAAACGGTTCTTCTGAATCCATCATCCAACTGATGTAACATTGGATAGGACCAAAAATATAGGGATCCAACAGATGGTTTTTTTGATGGAAGATGGTTCATCCAAGTCCTTTCACCTGATTGGAAGTCTAGTGCATAATTGAGGTGACAAAATGAAGGCTAGACGATTTGTCTGTCACCAGATAGTTTATCTGGTTTTTTTCCCAAGGTTGAGCGAGAACCCAATCCAAGTTTCTAATATTGCACTTACACCCATACTCTATAAATACAATAATTAAGGTAGTTTGAAGAGAGTTTTTGATAGAGACTTAAGACTTTTCAATTTTGATAGATATATTTTCTATAGAACACAAGAGTGGATTTCATTGATCATTATTCTGCAATTAATCAGAAGCTTATTCTATGGTATGATATTCACTGATTTATCATTTTATTTTTCTATGTTGATATCTATGAGTGTCTAAACCCCCAACTCTAGGGTTGTGAGATTGATGGGTGAAACTTTATTAGGGTTGTAATTTACATATGGGTGTTGCATCTATTCTAATATTTGAACATAATCTCTATGTAATAAATGAATTTTAGTGGTTGAAAATACTAGAAAAATTATAGGTTTAACTAGCACTAACCCTAAGGTTAGAACTTGTAATTGAGACTATGCTAAGAAAGTCTAGGTGTTAACCCTTGTCTAATGGTTGTTGTTGTAGCAAGAGAAATTTTCCTGAGTTACTATTATAAGGAAAACACACTCTTTCATAGTCGTGACCGGTTAAAAGAGATATATCTAGGATTAAAGGTTCATAAACACTTAGATGAATAGTGTTGGCTTTATACATAACTCTTCATTTAGGGAAGATTGAACAACTGTATGCCAATCACCTATGGAGGACATATAGAGCATGCATATCCCCTTGAATACTGGCTCTTTTTATAGATGTGAGAACTATCCATTCGAACAACCCAAGAGTTTTGATCCTTGAAAATTATCAATATATTATATTATTTTCATGATTGTAGCTGACTTTCAAACAATCTTCTTCAATGGGACATTTTCTTTAACGCATCCTTTTAGTGAAAAAGGAACTTCCTTTAATGCACAATTCTTTTTTTATCCTTTAATAGATATGAATACATTCAAAGTAGAGAAGTTTTTAGTTATTAACACGTTTGATCCTTCTCTTTTATCCAAAAAGTACTTGATTTAATTCTTCTCCATATCAAGAGATTTCAGTTTCCTCTTTCGTCTATAAGAGAGAACAAAACAAGATACAACTTTCTATGGGAAAAAATAAAAACTCTTATCCTGAACAAAACTAGGACGGACCACATCAAAAGGAGAACTGGTCATCCTGAATGCCAAATGCTCACTATGTCTCTAGAGTAGCTTCTATCTATCCCACATGATAATATCTGCCTTGATGACTCGTACCTGGATCTCCATCAA
>JBDJHY010121716.1:0-13678 GCA_039654485.1 Withania somnifera
ACATAGGTTAGTCGTAATTCCTCACATTCAATACGAAAACATTATATATTACTCAATTATTCTCAAAACAAAGTAGACTAGTACAAGTTATATGGATTATAGGCAGGTAAATCTACCTATGATCATTCGTGTTGCACCGTTGCATTTCTAATGGGAAAATATACTCGGTTTCCCAACTTCCCTTTGGATTAGCAGTCTATTCACCGTGATTGCGGTACCCTTACGAAAACACTCATTGTATTCACAGTGAATTACGATGGTTCTACTCTCTATTGTCAGTGCCCTTACCGCGTTCACGGAGAAGGAAATGGGGATACACTAGAACTAAAATAACAACAATCTTACATGAAAACTAATCACTGATAGGACTCCCATGATTTATTTGGAACCTTGTGCTAACAAACCATATATGACACCCTATAAAATTCAGCATTCCAGACTTAATGGAACTATCAAAATGCAAATCTGGGGCCTCATTATCCATATACCCGCCAAGGTTACTAAAAATAGAAACTTTGCTCAAAGAGGTAATTTCACACTCAGAATTTCTGAAAATATTTCGAACCTTCTCCTAGTCCAAATATGACCTCCTTAATCCAACTGAATGAACGAAACTCAAGTACGAGCGACCAGTGATCAAATGTTAACCAAAGTCAAATTTTGGCCTTAAAACTCAACCTTATCTCTTCTAATGAGCTAAAATCAATATGGAAGGAGTAAAAATGATAAAAAAAGGTCTTCCTAGGCCTATTTCAGCATTCTAGTGCTGATAAAACTGACAGAATTCCACTTTGAGACCCGAAACTCCAAGAAAGGTCTAAATCCAAACTTCCTAAAACTAAAAAAACTCTCAAAGATAATGACTCTGAGATCCAAATTCATAACCAACCCCATAAACTGAATAATTATGAATCTAGGAAACTCTCGAAAAGGTTAAAATGGTAATTTTACAAAAAATACTAGAAATGACTTTTAAGGTCAATACATCATCCACCACTAAAAGCCATGTTCATCCTAGAACATAAACAGATAGTAAGTACCTAAAGCCCCAAAAAGATGGGATATCTAGAAGGCATGTCTAACTTAATCTCCCAAGTAGCCTTGAAAACTGGTCGATGCTTCCACTAAAATTTTACTAAAGAAATCTCCTTAGTTCTCAGTTTTCTAACCTTCCTATCCAAAATAGCCATAGGCTCCTACTTATAGGTCAAGTCTGTCCCCAATGTCATAGACTCATAATGAATAACGTGAGAATCATCGGGAATGTACTTCTGAAGCATAGAAATATGAAAGGTAGGATGTACCGCTGATAAGATAGGCGGAAAGGCCAACTTTTAAGCCACCTCCCTAACCCGCTCTAGGATCTCAAACATGTCGATGAATCGAGAGATAATCTTGCCCATCTTCTAAAATGTCATCACACCCATAATGGGCAACACCTTTAATATAACACAATCACCCTCCATAAACTCTAAGGGTCAAACTCATTGGTCTGCATAACTCTTCTACCTGGTCTGGGCTATCAATAGTTGAATATAAATAACTAAAACCTTCTCCATAGCATAAAGAAAAAGGTCTGTATTGAGGGCTCTCACCTTAAATGCATCGAACGAACTAATCAGATTTATATCTCCTACCGTACAACGCCTTAAAAGGCACCATATAAATGCTGGAGTGACTGTTATTGTTACAACCAAATTCTTCTAATGGTAAATGCTTATCCTAATGATCCCCAGAGTCTATAACATAAGAACACAACATATCCTCCAGAACTTGAATAATCCTCTTAGATTAGCCATTGATCTAAGGGTGAAAAGTTGTACTCATATCAAGTTAGGTGCCTAATCCATGATGTAGGGACCTCTAGAAATATGAAGTGAACAAGGAACCTCGTTCCTAAATTATAAAAACAGGGATACAATCCAACGAACAATGTGACTAAGGTAAATCTCTGCTAGCTTCTCAGTCATATAATCAATCTTGTCTAGAATGAAATAGGAAGGTTTAGTCAATCAAAATCCATGGTAATCCTCTTCCACTTCCACAAATGAATAGGCATCCTCTAAGACACTCCACCTATCCTTTAATGCTAAAAATTAACTCTCTGACATTTTAAGCATCTATCCACCAACTCCACGGTATCCTTTTTCATGCCACACCATTAGTAGTACTACCTTAAATCATGATATATCTTTTCCATTCCTGTATGAATGGAATACCTTAAACACTATGCCTCTCTTATAATCAGGCTAGTCAAATCACCAACTTTGGGCATATATATTCGGTCACCAATCCTCAACATTCCCTCCGAGTCAATATATGCAGTACCACAGGGTGGATGAAGACCCCTCCTCTACCTAGAGGAACCTCTACTCCTATACGAAGCACTATAAAATTACCTAGATGTTTGGAGCCTCATACTCCTCGAATCTCCAAACTTCTCCCACTCAATCAACTCTGCATCCTTAGCTACGCCAATAATATCTACTAATGATTCCCCCTGAAGGGCTAACCTCAATAGTACCATACGAATGGTGTATTCCAAACCACGAAAAAATTAATGAATCTTCTCAGTAGGTTCTATGGGAAGGGAACCATCAAATAGAGACAAACCACCAAACTAAGTCTCATACTCTGCTACTATCATATCGCCCTGATACAAATCCTTGTATGTGCAAGTTCTCCTCCCTAACACTCTTGGTAAATATCTTCTATAAAATGCCTTAGCAAACTCATCCCAGGTAACAGGAGGTGACCTATTTGGCCTATCTGATACATACGAATACCACCACTAAAAGTGTAGCCCATGTAACTAAAGAGAAGTATACAGAACCTCGTGTGAGTCTTCCAACATCACACACTCTAATAGCTTTCGATAGGTAGGAAAAAACTCTATAGCCTCATCTATTGTGCCACCCTAAAATGTCAAAGGATCCATATTTTTGAATTTCTCAAAAAGACATTGCTCATCATCTAACATAGATGCTCTGAGAACAACTATGGATCCAATGCTCAGCATATCAAAAACTTCATCTATGTAAACCATGGGAAACTATCCCACCTGATAATAAACCACAGGAACGTACTGGTGATGCTGCTCTGGGTGTGTGGCCCTACACCATGAGCTACAGTCTTTGATACCCATAAAACTCAAAGCAAGGTCTTTTGTAGCAATGGAGTGGAAATACTATCTGTAGGTGCCTGCCCCTAATCTCATAAATCTCTTTCTCTAGGGAGGCTTCCCTATCTTGACCTCATGTCGGTGTAGCTCCACGTCCCCTAGCTTGCTTTTGTTTTTGACCCCGACACCTAAGTGGTTTATCCTCAATAGTAGCAGGGTCAGCACCTCCTCTAGATGCCGATCTAGTCCTCATCATCTTCCATAAAACCGAGCCTCATCTTAAAATAAAGATGGACATAACTCAAGATAAGAATGAGAGAATAAAGGGAATAACTTCCTAAATATTATGTATCCTCTCAAAGATAGGTTATGTACATCTCCGCACTGATCCAAAAGACTCTACTAAACTTTAGCCTTTACACATGTGAGACCCACTATATCTAGATCTTTGATACCACTTTTCATGACCATAAATTCTAAATCACAATGGCATGTGTCTTAAATACCTATAAAGGTAAGCCTAAATAATTCTATAAGGGTAAATGTGTAAAGTAATGAATTGGTAAGAAGAAATAAAGGTGTAAATATAAAAATTCAACTATAAACCCACCCAGAATCGGTATCACTATGTACATTCCTCTAATACATAAGTCTCCAATGTATAAGATCCTATAATAATATCTTATATATTGATAAAAGAGGTTGAGCATCTTCCAACTGACAAACAACTACCTCAACTCTTTGATAACTTGAGCATCAGACTGATAAAAAAGAGGGAATAATTAAATCACAACCAAATCTGTGCATACACAACTGTAGAAAATCAAGGGAGTGAGAACCAAATAATAATGGGTACCCAGAAAATATCCCTAGATTGGCACTAAAAAAACAATAAAGAATAGCCAACTACTCGTTCATCCCAAATAGAATCCTCTAGATTTTGAGCTATAAATTAGTAAAACACAAGTCTTTTATAATAAAAGTAAATAACAGATATAGGGCGTATGGATTATAACAACAATAAGTGGTAAAATAGAAAGAGGAATGAAGTTACAAAGATAAAGTATCCTTACTTAAATACACGTCCACAATGGGAAAACATCAACAAATTAGTACCAATCAACTCAGCACATGTATCAACAACTAGTGAAAAAACTCTAAATCATACAAAGTATATTATCACACCCATAACCCATTTGGAGGTGAGCCTCCCTCTCTATGTCCATCACAAAACTCATGGATTACTCATTATCATATGGCCTCATAGGAAAAATCTATAATACCTCATTAGTTTCCACTTTATAAGTCCGATGGAATCGAGAGTTGGACTCATGAAGTAAATACTCACTAGAATAGAACAAGGTAAGCCAAGAAACAACACTCAAGTCTAGATCCTATATCACTCCTTACCTCATAAGTCCAACCTTGGTAGGAAGGGTACATACAACACAACTGAGAAATAAACTCATAAGATATGTTTTGAAATGTTTAGACCAATACCATTGTCGTGCTCAATTCTACAAATCTTACCAGTCCATTCGTCAAAAGTCCAGCAATGAAAGGAAGGGTACATCCGACACGATTGAGAAATGAACTCATAAGTTAGGTTTTGAAATGTTTGGACCTTCATCATTAATGATATTATCCAAGAAAGGTCAATTCTTTCAAACCATTAGCAATAAAGGCAAGTCAAATCACTTTCCATTGTTCAAGGGCTTTCTATTTCAATCACAAATAACATATACAAATTAGTACAAAAATAAATAATCTCCTTACTATACACACTTACCACTATATGGTGCGGTGCGGATCCATGGGGGATAACAAAGTAATGTACAACCCATGACCTCAGTCTCTGCTGGAAAGACCAGGTTATTCAGTCACATAATATACACTAGAAAGACTTAGTCAATACCATCACATTAGGCTCCACTAGAAAGACTTATACAATTCTCTCAAACTGGTATTCAAGTTCCAGAATAACAACAATAGAAGTATTCAAAACATAGATAAATATGGAAAAGATAAAGCAAATAATCATCAAGCCCCCACATGGGAAAACAAATAATCATAATATCGAATCATTGAAAATAAAGCCCACATACGGCATAATTTAGCAAACAACGCCAAAACATGGCATACAACCCATCCGAGTATCATAATGATTTCACAATGACTCTACTCAATAGAGGATAGATACATCACATCATTAGCATTGCTTTTATTTCTTTATTTTAAACATACATGCTTGACTTTGGTGTCCGAGTGAATATTCTTCACTCGCCCAAGTAGATACGCCAAAAAATGCCCAACACTCCCAATTACAGGTGAAAAATACATAACATAGATTCTATATAACTTCATAATAGGATCAATCCTCGACTTTCCTTAAATAAAGAAAATCCAATGAAGCAGGTGCTTTTCCTTTACGCCTAGCCTCTGACACTGCAATATATAATCAAATATGACATTTAATAGTCATATATCTATAAATATATTTGAGATCAAAATATGAGTCAAATAGGCCTATGGGCCTGCAAACCCAAAACTCCTAGCAAACGGTACTAAAATCTTTCCAACCTCGTATGGAACTTATACCTAAATTTAGAACTAAAACAAGAAAAATATAGGCTAGAAGCGAAGGCTTAAAGTGAAGAACCACTAGAAGATCTTAGGATATTTTTGGATAAAATTTGAAGAAATTAGAGTGGAACTTACCAATAACTGGAGGATAATTGAAGAAATGTTGTTTCCAACGTCACCCAATTTCACATTCAAAGACCCAAGGATTGGAAATGAAGTATCTTTAAATTTTAAAGTGGGAAAAGTAATAAAGAGCTAAAATTTTAGAATTAAGGGGTATTTATACTTATAGGGGCATCACACCTATGGATAAAGGATCACAGGTATGACACCGCAGGTGCGAACGTCTTCTCACAGGTGTGAAGTGCCTGGCCTGGGACTTCAATTATGCCTGGGACTTCAATTGTAGGTGCAATAGAAATCTTGCAGGTCTCTCACCTGCATCCAACACTCTGCAGGTGTGACATGCACCAAAAGTCAACATCATCAATATATCAACTATAAAAATCACTCAAAGAATGACCCAAAATGCATTCAAAAATTAATGAACACATCCCACATATTTTACCCTACTAAATTCAATGTTCCTCACTCAATGGAACCATCAAAATACAAATTTGATGTCTCCTTGACTCGATACCTGCCAAGGTTTCTAAAAATGGAAAAAATAGGATCTCTACTTAAAAAGGTGAATTTACCCTCGGAACTCCCAGAAAATATTTTGCACCCTCTCCTAGACCAAAAATAACCTCTTGAATCCAAAAGAATCCACATAATTTAAATACAAGTGCTTAATGATCAAATATTGACCAAAGTCAAACTTTAGTCTAAAAATTTAATTTTATCCCCGTAAAATAAACAAAAGTCAACATAAAAGGTATAAAGATGAAAGAGGAAGGTCCTCTTACACTAATTTAAATATTATAAAGCTGATGAAACTAACGTAATATGGTTCCCAAACTTGAAACTCCAAATGAGGTCCAAAGTCAGTTATTCAAATAGAAAGGCTTTCAAAAACTAACAAACTCTCATAGTTCAAAACTTTTAGCTCTGGTTTAAAAAACAACCCCATATACTAAATAATTATGGTCCAAGGAAACTCTCAAAAAGGGTAAAGAATATTTTTTTATGCAAAATACAAAAAATACCCTCACAAACATCTCGTAGCTATGATTTTATTAATGTTATTATTGATAGGTTGACCAAGTCTGCACACTTCATTCGGTTCACAGTGATATATCGTGGAGAATTTAGTATTTATATATCTTGAATAGGTGGTGAAACTTTATGGTATTACGGTTTTTATTATCTCTAATTGTGGTAATAAGTTTACATCTCAATTCTAGAGGACCATTCAGTGTGGTATAGGCGTCGAGGTTCATCTCAGAAAAGACTTTCATCCCAAGAAAAATGGTCAGTCCAAGAGGACTATTCAAATCCTGTAGGATATGATCCTGTCTTGTGTTCTTTATTTTGGTGTATGGTGCGATCAGCATTTGGCATTCGCAGAGTTTGCTTATAAAAACACCTACCACTCTAGCATTTATATGGCTTTTTTTAAGGATTTATATGGTAGACGGTGTCTTTATCTGGTTGGTTGGTTCGATAGATTTGAGTCTAGGATTTAGAGTAAATAGCTACTTCTGGGTTATTTAGAAAGAGTTTGGTTAATTCATAATCGACATCAAACAGCCCAGTAGAAAAAAGAGTTATTCAGACCGTCGGTATCATTCTTTGGATTTTAGTGTTGGTGATCGAGTTTTCTTATGGGTGTCTCCCATGAAGGGCGTGATGAGGTTTGGGATTAGGGGAAGGCATAGCCCAAATATATTGTCCCTTATAAGATACTTGATTGTATTAATAGTGTTGCCTATAAGTTAGCTATGCCTTTGATCTTTTCAATTGTGCATCCGGTTTTCCATATGTCTATGTTGAGATGGAACATGTTAGATGACTCACATGTGCTTCGTTATGAGTCTGTTCAGGTTGATGAGGGATTATTGGTTGTTGAGAAGTCGGTTATTGTTTTGGATAGGGAGGTGAAAAAGTTGAGGTCTAGGGAAATTCCTATGGTTAATTTTCAGTGGAGGGATCGTCTCATGAAGAAGTCTACTTGGGAGATCAAGAGTGAGTTGAGGTATCAGTATTCAAACCTATTTGTGCCTTCAGGTACATCCCCTTTTTTACTTTCAGGGTGAAATTGATTTTTAGTAGTGGATGTTGTAATAACCCTTATGGTTATTTTTGTATTTTCTTGTATCATAAATCTTTTTCTGAAGATGCCTTAAGTCATTTATAACTTATCCGAACTTATGGTTTGATTCTCGGATCGTTTGTTGGTAGTTATGTTCGTTTCCTTATTTTAGTGCCTTAGTTGTTGAAATCATTGACTTTAGTCGACATTCTATAAAAATGAACCCAAAATAAATTTTTGGAAGTTCTATTAGCTTTGAAATGTGGATTTTCTTCTAAACAGACTTTTGGTTCTTTTCTGGAGGCCTAGGTTTTAGTTTTATCTTATTTTGCATGTTTTGTGTGTTTTGGAGTTCAAAAGTTTGATTTGGGTTGACTTTTCATGATTGGATCCTCAGATTGAACATCCAACTATATGATCAGTTCTAAAATAACAAGTTTAGGTTAGATGAGCTATTCGTTTGGGCTTGGTCTAATAGAGCTTATTTTGAGTACTCGATTGGAAAGTTGGAGACTTTTGCATAGAGTTGACTTTATTAATATTTCGTCAAAATGATATCATTTCCATGCAAGTAGCATATTTGGTTCATGTTCATCGATTTTTGAGAGCATTTCGACCCTTTTATCAAAGCCTTTTCTTAGCTAATTTCTGGTGCATCAGCTGAATCTATGGCACCAGTAAATTCCTGTCCACGAACATGGTGACTAGTCGTGAACATAGAGGGTTTTTCTTTCTTGTACTATACAAATGCGGTTGATTTCCGTGAACATGGAGGGTCTTCCTCTGTTCCTCTTTGTGAACGTTGTCCCAGCACCGTGAAGGTGGAGATTATTTCTCCCCGAGGTACCGCGAAGGCATAGGCCTTCACCTGGTACTTAAAATCTAAGGTCCAATTTTCACTCATTCTTCATTACCTTTTCACTTCCAAAGTTTTAAAACGACCATTTTCAATCCTTGGGGCTTTTGCATGCAATAATGGGTGATGTTGGAAACACTATTTCTTTGATATTCATCAATTATTATTAAGTTTCTACTCTAATTTCACTTAATTTCATCCAAAATTTTCTAAAATCTTAAAGTTGGTTCTTCATTTTAGTTTATAGATTTTAGCTGGTTTCTTGCTCATTTAGCTCTAAATTGTGGGTAAGTGTTCTCTACAACGTGGGGAATATTTTGGTACCTTTTATTTGAAGTTTCAATTTCACAGGACCATAGGCCCCTTTTGACTAGTAATTTGACCCTGGTTATAATTATAGCTTTATAGGTATTGTTTGACTCACATTAACATGTAAATTTCATATTTTTTTAGTTTGGTGATTGTTCAAGCTTGTTCATTCATTTTGTAGCTATTGGAGCTTTCCAAGCTACTTTTTTCAATATTTGTGAGCTTATCTTCGAACGTGTAGGCAATGGATTACTGATCTTAGACTTGTCTTATATGGTAAATAGTTTTAATAATTATCCATCCTTGGATTGGCCTTTTAGCTTTGGTAACCTTGACCATGTCCTCTTCTTTATTCTGATTCTTAGTTATGCTTATGTATTTCATTTGCAATTATAGATTACCCTATGACCCTTTATGGTCCTTATTTCCTCTAGAACATATATGGTGGGATTATGAATGAGTATTGAATATTATGACTGGTTATGATTGTTGTAGATATCGAGTTTGTGTAGGGTCAGTAGGACTTGTTGTGATGTATTGTCTATAGTTAATCATATCATCATCATCATCATAACTAATTTTTATGCATTGGTTTCTACTATTTTATGAATAAGATCCCTACCTCATTGATTTTGAAACCTTGCATAGCCTTGTGGACTCGTTTCTATTAGTATGAGACAAGAATGAGTAATAAATGATACTTTTACCAGTTTTTAATGATAAATGGAATAATGAAGATGTAACCACCATTTTGAGATATTACTAGACTTGGTCGTAGCCAAGATCTAGACATTGATGTTTATTCAGAATTTAGACCTGGTTGTGGATAGCACGATCATTGATACCTGATTATGACATAGACCCGATAAAGGTCTAAGTACAGTTTATTTTATGAAGTTGTATTAGTTGCGGCCTTTATGGACCTTGCTGATATGCATTTGCGAGTGATTGGACAAGGGGTATACGTAGGAATAAAGGGTATATAAGTTGCAGCCTTCCATGGATCCTACCTTTCGGGATTGCGGGTTCAGAGAGGGAGCATATGGGTTTACTTTATTGTCATCATCTCATATCATTTGCATATTTTATCCTTGAGTTTTATTTGATGTTTGTACTCTTTCTTCGTATGGGAGGACAAAGGGTTTTCATTCACTTATTTGTATCTCTTGGTTGTATGGGAGGCCATCGGGATTTTCTTTTACATATTACTTTTCTGATATACTATTATTGGATGGATTTATATATGTTTGATCCCCTTTCATGCCCTTCATTCTCTATTTATTGTAGTTAGCCTTTCTTCCCATTTTCATTATTTGAGATTACCGATATATCACCACTTCTATTATTTGACTTATACTTTATTACCTGAGCCTACATTCAGGTACGTCTTCTCCTTGTTTTCTTGAATCTTCCTTATTGTTAGCTAGCTCTCTAGGATATTTTAGTTGCCTATATCATGTTAATTAGTTTCTTGGTATTTTTTCTGTTCGGTGATCTCGGTGATTTTTTTCCTTATTTGTCTACTTACTTTCTTTATTTCTTATATGGGTCCCATTGACTAATGATACCTACTAGGTATCATGTTTCTTTGGCTATATGATACTCATACTGCACTTCTGCATCCCTTGGTGTAGATCTGAGTATGAGTCATCCACGCTGATTTTAAATTTATGTTGATTATCTTGACTCGAGGTAGATGATGGATTCTGGTGTCCAGATCTTATGTTTACCTTTCTCCATCCTTTTATTCTTTCATTTTGTATTGCTTGAGAAAGATACTTTATTTTCAGTACAAGAGTTTATACCATTGTAACAATTGTTGTAGTGGATCATGTACAAAATGCCAATTTTGGGATTTTATATTACTGTATTAGACTTCTGCTTATCCTTGTCGCTTATATTATGTCTTATCTTTTGCTTTTAGTTGCTTTATCTTGATATGCATTCTTGTTGGGTGATTCTCATATGGTGGGATGTAGTTGGCCTCATGACCTGAGAAATCGAGTCGTGACACCCGATCCCCCAAAATGATGGCCCTTATCATAGCCTCCACTATATCTAGATATTGGGGCTTCAGAAGCCTGAAGATACCCTATCTATTTTTGCCTCAGATAGTTTCTAATGACATGTTGAACCTCATCAAATCAATAAAAAGCCCTGGAATAAAGATGGGCCACTGCAAAGATAAATAATACTAAAGATAATCCCTAAAATTGGGATGTGGTTTGCTAGTATTTGGCGGACCCCAGCTGAAACCTACACCCCTGACTGAAACAGGCATGCTGGATAACCCCCAGAACTCTTTCCTATGCAGTAAGAACTACTAAACTTGCCTCCTATGAGAAACTTTTTCTATTTCTTCATCTTGGTGAAGTTATCTGACTTCACCACCTCTACATTTATCACAAAATCAACTAATTCCTAGAAAGACATTGTAGTAATTGCCACCTATAGAGCTGAAATATAAAAACCTAACCTTAAACTCCTTCATAAAATAGTGAATCCTCTCTTCCTATTTTAAGAAAATCTAAGTAGTGAATCTTGATAAGGTGTGGAACATGTCCTCATAGGATGTAACTGACAACTTGCCTTGCTTAATATTTCGAAACTCATCCCTTCTCTTGTCCAACAGAGATTAAAGAACATACTTCTATAGAAAAAAGGTTAGGAAAGGGTTGCCAGGACATAAGTAGTTCTTAGCAGGTGGCACTCAACATAGGAACAATACTATATTTTGGTATCTCCCCCGAACTGGAAAGTCACAAATTCAACACCAAACCTGTTCACTATATCAAGCTTATGAAGCATCTCAGGACAATCCAATACAAATTCATAAGCATCATTACATTATGCTCTTTTGAACCCCAGCAACTTCAACTTAAAAAACTTGACAATAGATTATGTTAGCCCTCTGTGATAACAAGTTTTATAGGAAAACTAAGAAATATATCTATCTTGGAATTTGTATCAATGCAGGGAGCCATTGTAGTAACATACTTCATTGTCAGAGTTTGAGGCACTGGCATTAGAGGTTCTAGGGCCACTTGAACATGATCAGATATCCCACTAAGATAGTTGAGGACCTGGCAAATCATCTCTGGAGTAGTCTGAGGAGGTCTATCTCTGACTAGCTCCACACCCGGGTTTATTCCTTGGTGGGTAATTTCTTATGGACTCCCACAGTCTATCCCTGCTCTTCTTGCTTGATTTATAGCCCTAGGAGATGACTTGGGCACCCAGTCCATCATCGTTGCTACCACTACTACTATTGAATCATAGTTGTAATCCTGAACCTCTAAGAAAAGAGTAAAGAGAGTAAAATACCAATTTGTATCACCAGATAGCAATAGGACTCAAGTAATAGAACAAAAAGAAAGAAGGAAGAGAATATCTATTTCCTAAGTCTCGTATCCTCTCAAAGAAAAGTACATGGACCCCCATATCATTTTGCAAGACTCTACTTGACCTATCTGTAGGTAATGAGATCAATTAACCTACATCTCTAATACCAAAGCTTTCGTGATCCAAAATAGGATGTGAATGGCAACCCCACTAACCCCTCGTGATGGGTGAACCAATGAACCAAACCAACTCATAACTATAAATTTACCATTATAACACAATAACAATAATAAAAAAACTAATCTAAATAAATACTATACAACCATCTAAAAATAGAAAGTCATCATCCTCAAAGACATCTAAAACATGATAACAATAATCAGTCTAAGACTTATCAAACTCTAAAAATAAGAATCAATATAACATCAAAACGGTATACAAGATTTGTAAAGATAGATAGTGCGGAGAGTCCAGTAGAATCCTTACAAGTTAGAAGTAAAGCTCAACTTGAATCCTGGAACAAAGAAGACTTGATAGAGTTGAGTTCTTACCAAAGGTTTTGGTACTCTCCATACACTCAACCAAAAAAGTGCAGGTAGGTTCAGTACAAAATTAGTCTGTACTGAGTAGTATCATCGGTTGACCCTTATTAGAAATTGATATACATCAAATAACAAATAAACCTATCTACAAAACTCGGTAGAAAATAAGGTAAAATAGAAATAAGTGGCACGTCAAACTCTCAAGTAACAAGATCTCAAGTTTCTCAGTAGTAAATAGCAAGTATACAAAGGAAGTCTTCTAAATTACCGAAGCAAGAATGGAATTTCAAATAAACGACTTCCGTTCTTCGATCTATTTCTTAATGTTTTGAATGCCCTCTCCTTAAATGATATTAGAGCACTAATTTGAGTTCTCACTCGTTCCTCTCCTTAAATGATATGAGAGCTATTTCATGAGAAAGCGTGAAGTATGTTCCGGAAGTCTTAAAAATTCCATTCCGTCTTGCTTGCTTTAATTCAAGCGTAAACGCTTAAAGGCAAATTGACCGGGCGGGTGCAAACTTCTTCTCTATATCAAACACTGAGTCGAGCCATCCGCGTCAAATACTTATCATTCGCTTCTCAGCAAGATCCGTTCTAGGCATATAGCCATCCCCGTCTACACTCGCTGCGCTCGTCCCATCCTTTAGTCCTACGTCGCTTCTACGCTCCCACGTCGTTATCACTCGTTCGTCGCTTCGCTCGTTCGTCGTTCTCACGTCGCTATAATT
>JBDJHY010121826.1:0-13678 GCA_039654485.1 Withania somnifera
GCTAACTTGATCCCAATCTTTGCCTCTAACAGGAGTCCTTGATAATGGTATGGAATACCTTCCTTTATTTGTGGAAGGCTTCAAACATACCATGTGCAAACGAACAAATGTGAACAAATAAGTTTGAGGGGAAACATCTACAGAAGAAGTGTGTGAATCTGAATCAAGACAGAGAAGTCATTTCCTAAATTCCACCATAGCCTCTCGAAGATAAGCCACAGATGTCTCTGTGCCGAACTGATGACTCTACTTGATATTGATTTTTTACACTGACACCAATGAACCTAGGCTCTGATACTAATTTGTCACGATCCAGTTTCACGGATCATGATGGCACCTACTATACCACCAATAGGAGATCCAAACCCCATAGTCCAAAGCTGAAGTGGAGGTCTAGTATAACAAATTCAGAAGCATATCAAAAGTAAAGATAAAAAAAATACATTGTGGAGTCTTAAAGAATAACATAATCTACCCAAAATTCGGTATCAGTGTCAAGTGAATCACCAAGTATAAAAGCAATAAAAACTGACATAGGTTTAATACAACTATATCTCTGAAATACATGAAGATTACATAAGTATCCAAAGTTGAAGAGAAGCAAGTAAAAGTTGAAGGGCAAGCTCACCCTGAATCTCTGAAGTAAATAAGATCTGAATGAAAAACTATCTGTATATCATGAACAGGAACCTGTACTCGGATCTGCACATGTGCAAGTGTAGTATGAGTACAAGCATCCAAAGCAACCCGTATCCATTATGCTTTGAAGGCCCACTGAGTACATAATAATAATAAAATAGTAAATAACAGAGTATAAGGAAAAGGGTCACAAAAACAAACAGTACAATACGAGAAACTAGTAATTCAAGTACGAATCAAGTGTCACAGAGATTGATATCGCTAGCTAATCACCTAACAAAATCGCAGGAAATAAAAGAGAATGTACCTGACATCCTTGCAATAATATATGTGAAATATAACACAATGAATGGGAATAAAAAATGATAGGAGTAGAAAATGGTCGGTATACCGGTAACCTCAAGTAAAAGGATAAATAACTTAATAAGAGTGTAAGGAACTAATCCCACATAAAATGAAACAACAAGTAACCAATAAGGACAACTAATAAGTAATACGGATAATAAATTAAAGCAATTAAACATTGACAACCCCCCCTGAAAAAAGCGCAACATACAAAGAAACATGCTCACCCATAGATCCCCCACCCGATCTATGAGCACACTGAAAAAAACAAGTGCAGAAAAGTTGACACACACATAAACATCATCAGAACCTCACTTCCCAAATTTTAGAACCACAATGAATCACAATCTGGTATCTTGTACCTTATATCAATAGTATCCACTGGCATCTTGTGCCTTAAATCAATAATATCCGCTGGCATCTGGTGCCTCAAAATTAATAATATCCGATAGCTATGCTCAGCAGGTCAAGGCGTACAACGTCGGTGTATGGAAGTATCACCTAAGGTCCTCAGTAAATCAATGTCATCATGTTTCCACAACTAATGATACCATCTGTATCAAAAAGTTGTATTCACTACCATACAACGACAGTCTTAAGTCCCAACACTATACTCACTTTCAAATAGAGTCGGTCTCAAGTCTTAGCATTTATTAGTAAAAAGATACTTTTCCCGGGGCCAGGAGGTGAAGCCTGGACTAAAACAAGTGAAAGAAGTGTTATTGGGTGCTCGATACAATATTGAGGCTAAATTAGTTAACAAATAATCACTTATATTATTATTATTATTAAGACATTTCTATTTATTTCATTATGCTGCTATTAAACTCTATTATCAAATCATCCGCAAGCCAACATGGCGGATAAATCAAGTGGTGACATTACCTAACCCTAATGCACTCTCATCGGAGCTATAGGCCTGGATTCTCATGTCATGAACGCACAACATATCAGCAACATATATATCAAGATATATTCATGAATTATCCACATCTTATACATTGCAAAGGTATCGTTAATTAAATGCTAAGTCTCAGGCCCCATATCACTTGGGTGCAAAAATATCACTATCAACGTAGAATGGACGAAAGGACGGTAAAGGGTTACTATAAAACATAGCTACCAACTCATGTATTCTATTTAGTACATTTATTAAATCTATAAGCCCAGAGATAGTGCCACGGAGCCTACCTATCATCCAACGACAAGGTACTGTAATATCACGAATCGTACTCCGACTGACGTCAAATGGTCTCCAAATAATCTAAAACTTACGTCAAGGTGTGCCATATGTTTATAATAGTCTAACGGTATAATTTATTCTAAGTTTTTGACTGGTCCAAAATTCAAGCCTAAAACGAGCTTGCAGAGCCCATTCGTCGAAACTGAAAATAAATTTTACTATGGGGTCCCAAACATTACCAGGAACCTGTGCTCCGAAATTAGGCACAATTAGAGTATGGAAAGGGCTTCAAATCGTCCCGGACAAAATTGATGCTAAAGGGGTCAAAGATTCCACATTTACCGAATTAAATGACAAAATTCGATGGAGCAACGATATTACGGAGTGAAACAAACTCAAGGAACAATAATTATCCAATAATACAAGAATTAATTGGAGGATTTTGAGATATCACAACTGGGGTTACTAATGGAGGAAAGCTTCAATTTTCAAAAATTAAAATAGAGAAGAAGACTCACCAATAGCGGGAAAAGATGTAGGAATTCTTCAAAATGTGTTTCAAAATCTTGATGGAATTTCCCAGCAAGAATAGTATAAGGACAAGAGGAGAAAATGAGAAAAAAGTTGAAAAATCAATTGAAAAATTGAGTTTCTGCTCTTTTTAACTAGCTGCGATAGGGTATGTTCGTGCTATTTTAGGGTGATCGCGCTTATTATAGAAAATCTGCAACTGCAGAATTTTCAAATGAAGGAACGAAATTGAAACAGAGTTCAAATTTTAAAATTCATATATTTTTTTGTGGAAAACATAATCTAGACTTAGCGAAATCGATGAAAATGACATCATAGGTCATTTGAGTGAAATAGATCCGCTACCAAGCCTTAACCAAAGCTAGAAGTTTCTAATTCCCACAAAATAACTCAAATCAAGAACGAACACCTTTGGAAGCATACCAAGGGTCAACCAAGCCTAAGTTCATCATTCTAGAGCTGATAGAAGTGTCAAAATTCTGATCTGACACCCTAAACACTAAAATACCACCCCCACCTCCACTTCAGGCCTTAAACTTAGCTAAAATCCACAATTAGACATAAATTGCAAACAAAACCCCTAAAACACAAACTTAAGGTCAATTTGGATTTATTTGGTATTCCGGAGCTACTGGAAATGTCAGAATTAAAATCCAAGATCTTCTTGAAGGAAAGTTGACTTTGGTCAACCCGTAGGCCTATTAGATAGAATCCATGGAAGGCTAATCCTAGTTCTCGTATTTCATGCTCCATCTTGTACCCTTCCTCTGTGTCTCCGTAGCCAAGATGCATGATCCATAGAAGTACGCCCACCAAATACAATCTCTAACGTCATCAAAATCTTACATCCCAAACTATAGAGCTTCAAAGTATATTAAAACTTGGCATTCAATGACTCATATTAATAGTCTCAGTAAGTCATAATGTGGGAGAGTTATGGCATTCAATGCCTTAATATCATGGCACCACTCACACCCGCAATAGAACAAGTACCATCAAAGTCTCCAATCCAATAGGTCTGATATCTAAAAAAAATTATACTCACTACCGAATGATGATGGACTCAAGTACCAGTGATAATACTCACTACCGGACATAGTTGGACTCAAGTCTAAGAGTTAATCAGTCAAATGGTATTTCCAGTGATAGAGTGAGAAGCCTGTACTAAAACAAGTGAAACTAGTGATAATGGGTGCTCAATGTACTACTCAGTATAAAAAATTAAAGATCCTTTAACTTATATTATTATTAGAACATTCCAAATTATCATATGTTATTCCATTATCCATCATTATCCTTATTATCAGTGTCTAGCCTCCATGATATCAAAATCAAGTGGTGAAACGAGCCCCATCCCTATTGTACTCTCAACATGAGGCCTGTGGCTCAGCCTGCCGTAGCTTAGATGCACAAGAACATCTAAGCTATAGTTAGAAACACAATACAACAGCCAAAACCTGAGCAAAAAACCTAAAACCAACCCACGCATACTACTTCCAGAGTTAACCCAAGTCATCAAAAGGATAATTCTATATTACGGGCATAGTATTTCATCGACATGCCAACATAGAGAACGAATGGAAAAAGAAGTTAAGAAGAATTCTTAGTACATATTAAAAACCTTTAAACCTAACCCATCGATGCTTTTTAGTATAATTACCAAGGCTATATACCCAGAGATAGCCCTACGAAGCCTACCTATAATTCCACGATTAATGCTCTGCAAACCCAATGTTACTTAGAATGATATCAAATTATCTCTAATGATTCTAACTATCATATAATAATAAATCAGGGATTAATATAAGTCTATCAATTTAATTTATTCCATGTTCTAGACTGGTCCTAAAATCGGGCCTAAAATGGACCCATAGGGCCCACTTGTCGAAACCAAAAATAAACTTTACCACAGGGTTCCCAATATTACTAGAACCCATTCTACAAAAAATAAGCACAATTCAAGTGTGAGAAATCCATCAAGACAATTTGGGACAAATTTGATTTTAAAGGGCCAAATTTCAATCTTTTTGAAATTTACTACGGTAATTCTAGGAAACAATTACACTACGTAGTGAATTATACTCAAGCAACGATAATTTATCCAATAATAGATGAGCTATTCAAGAATTCAACCTTCCCACTATTTGGGGCCATTAATTGAGGAAACCTTAGATTTTTAAGAAACAAAACAGAGAATAAGACTTATCAACCATGGGGAACTTGAAGGGGAAGAACTTGGGACTTTTCTCAACCCTGATTGAACTTTTTGATGGTTTTTTTCATAGAAATCAAGGAACAAAGAGAGGGATTTGTTGTAATATGAACAGAAGTCGTGAACGGATTATTTGTACTATTAGGTATTAGTACATTATGATTGCATCAATAAAGGTCGCGATCCTATAATGAAGCTATTTTGCTTAATTCAATCGCAGAAAAATACATCAAGATCCTGATAAGTATAAGAAGTCTAGTTCTTTGTGATTGCGTGAGTAAAGGTACATGATCACAATGAAGGAAGTAATAGAGACATATCGAGATTCAATACGATTGGATCACGATCAAGTTGAGGAAATGAGATTCATTACTATCAAGTGGATAGGTTCCACGATCACAATGAGAAAATTTTCCTACACCAGTTGAAGGTTTTGACAACAAACAACTAAGTCTATAATTTTTCTGAATTACCACTCAAAATGCATTCGGAGTCTAATTTACAAAAATAAACTATGCACGCACACCCGAAAAAACACTTTGAATCCAATGGAGCAGTCAGATCAGGATACAGGGTGATTTTAGGAAAATTATTACTAGGTCAACAATTAGTCCTAAAATCCTCAAAACTCCAACGAACACCTCAAAAACCCCCCACTAAAACTCTTGTAAACTAACCAATACCCTCACTAGACTAAAAATATTATTCTAGAACTAATGGAAGAATTAGAATTCCATTTTGGCACTTCAAACACCAAAATACCACCCAAGATCTAATTTTAGCCTTAAGTGAAATGGAAAAACCACAAATTTATTGTAATGACCCGCTCGGTTATTTCCTTGCCTTTTCTCTTTTCCTGTGCTTAAAGCTATTTGGTAGTTGCCCAAGTCATTTATGACTTGCTGGGACAAGTAGCTTGGTGCCCTAGTGAATCATTTATCATTATCTTAGTGACCCTGTTTTGAAGTTTAAGTTTTGAAATAGTGGAACTCTAGAGTGGATTAGTATTAAGAACACTCGGAATCAAATTCTGATAATTTTGTTAGCTCTAGAATATCGTCTTGGTCCAACTGGACCTTAATTCTATGTACTAGGTTTTTTGTTTTAAGTTTGGTTGTGTTGTAGAGCTTTTGCGCCAATTTAGTTAGGTTGTTTTATAGAAAATTCAGCCCATCCTAACTTCCTTCTTGGGCCTGACCAAGGTGGCATCATGAGCAAGGACCCAATAATATTTATATGTATTAACTGTGTCCTTGAAACTTTTAGATCTTTTTCCCATCTTCATTTTTCTTCTTTTCTCTGTCCAACCTGTTGTTGAGTCCCTTAACTCAATCAAATGAAGGGAAGTCCATATACAGGCTCACCATTGACTTTTTTTTCATTGGTAAGTTTTCTTCTTTACTTCCTATAGAAATGGTAGTTGTTCACCATTGTTGAGGACTTGGTTGAGTGTAGTTATCGTTTCTTATTTAGATTTGGCTGAGTATAGCTGTCGTCCCTTTTTTAGACTTGTTTGAGTGTAGTTACTTTATCTTTAATTTCTAGTTGGTTGTGGTTCGATGCATGATTTCCAGCTTACAACTGTTTTATCATTATTTTCCAGTTGGTTATGGTTCAATTCATGAGTTCCATCTTATAGATGTTTTATCCTTTTTCCAGTTCGGTTTATATATTCTTATCTTTTTTCACAGATTAGTTTATTGATGTTATACATTTTCCTGCATTGGTTTATAAATGTTTATCCTTTTCAATATATTGGTTTATGGATGTTTATCCTTTTTTCCAGATTGGTTTATAGATGTTTTATCCATACTTCTCAGTTGGGTTATGAGTAATTTTTGAATTCTAGCTAGTTATTGCTTTCTGATGTGCTTCTCTACCCAAAATGCATTCTAGGTTTGTTAGGATTGGAGACTCTTGATGCTTGTTGGAGACCCTTAGAGTTTCCCCCCTGGTTTCTGTAGAACACAGCCTGTCCCAATGCCACGGGTCACCTTGACGAGGTCACCTAGACGAGGTCATCTTGGCAAGGTCGCCTTGGTGAAGTAACCTTGGCGAGATTATGCTAGTGCCCCAAGTTTACCTTGCTGAAGTCGTCATGGAGAAGTAACCTTTGTGAGGCCTCTTTAGCAAAGTCACGCCTGCGCCCCGAGTTCTCCCAGATGAGGTTGTCTTGGCGAGGTTGCCTTGATGGAGTCACCTTGGTGAGATTACACCAGCACCTCGATATTCCCTTGACGAAGTTTTCTTGGCTAGGTCACCTTGGCGAAGTCATGCCAGTGCCCTGATGTCACCTTGACGAGGTTACGCTCATGCCCTGAGGTCACCTCTATGAGGTCGCTATGGAGAGGTCACCTCGATGAGGTTCACAAGTCCTTCTTAGTTTAGAATTCTAAAAACTGCTTGTGCCCCTTATTCATGCTTTAACCTATGAGGTCATCTTGGTAAGGATCACCCTAGCAGCCCCTGCCCTCTAAATAGGGCTTCACCCTTTCATTTCAACTTGATGTCCTTACATTTTAAGTGTCTCCTTAAGGTTGTTTTTGGACCACAGATCCCCCGAGCAAAGGGTTACACGCCGGTGTGTTAGTTGTGTTTTCGAGTTGCAAGCCCCACTTCTCGACCCCAGTTGCTAGTACTATATGGGTCTTTTATTCATATTTTGACCTCGGGACTTGTAATTTGTATAGTTTCGGGGGATATCAACTGTGTTGGAGCTTCAGGTCCACTGTCCACCACTTTAAATATTTTTACCGGCATCCTGGGCTAGGTTTATCTTGTGCATTTTAGATTGGGTCAATATTATTATACTTGTGATATGGCTAGAAGTGGGCTAGGTTATTTAGGTTGACCCTTATTCTCCATTGATATTTATTGGATCTCGGGGGGCCGTGAGAGGTCAGATAAGGTAAAGGGTTGCATGCTTGGGTCTTGTCCCACCATATGGAGGCCACTGACCCCGAAAATCATTTTATCTATTACACGACGAGTGTGGTTAGATGAGCTCTTAGATAGTGGCCTTCGGGCGATCCTAGACTTTGTTACATTTCTACTTTCATCGACACTTATTTTATTATTGCTACTGTATTGATCCTTTATATACCTACTATTTGGACTGTTACTGGCACTAAAAGGCTAGGCCCTTGTTTTGATATTTTTACTAAAAGGTTAGGCCCTCATCTTTATATCGACACTGATAGGGGGTATGTGTCTGGTGATGTTATTCACACTGATGGAGGGTGTGTGTCTTGCACTAATATGGGGCATGTGCCTAAGGTTGATACTGTTCCACTTTACTTTCTTTTACCCCTATGTATTTCTTTAGGTATGGTGTGTGCTCACGGTGGATTTTACTGTGCTGTTTGTGCTTACCGGTAGGATGGAGTGCTAGTAGGTTATGTTGTGCTGTTTTTACCTACTGGTGGTATAGGAAACCTGTAGGTTCTTGTGTGTTTACTTTAATTCTGCATTTACTGGTATCATTCTATTCAATCCTTATTTGTGGTTATTGCGTACATGGTATCATGGTTAGTGAGGTTGGCTGAGCTGAGGCACAAATATGTTTCCTTACTTCATTACATATTTTGAATTTTAGACTCTGTAGTTTGTATCTATCATGTTTAGTTACTATAGTTTTATATAGCACATTTGATGTCTTATTTTTCTGCTTTTTTTTAGTTTTATTGCGTCCTTAATATTTTTGTTCTATTATAAACTTGTTTTACTTTCTCTTTTTATTACTCGCATTTTATTTTAACCTAGTCGGCTGATGATATCTACTAGGTACCTTTTTTTGTATTCCTGCTGAACTTCTGTACCTTTTTCGTGGTGCAGATAGAGGCAGGAGTTATCAATGATACAATGATAGTGTGGAGTAGATCCAGTTGACTACAGAGATTATGGTGAGCTTTATCGTTCGAATCGACTGTGGTTTCCTTCACTTGGCTTGCTTCATTCGGTCCATAAAAGGCCCTGTATTGTGTTACCTATTAGGGAGATTCTTGTATTTTGTATCTTTCATTTATCCTGTATATTATCTCCATATGCCACTGACACCAAGTTTTGGGATTCGAGTTTTGTATGATTCCTTATTGGCTTTTGCTATTATGTATTGTTTATTATTTCCTTTACTGTTTTGGTTATTTTGAAAGTCTATAGCCCGTTGTGCGTAGCTCCAGGCTTTAGGGTTAGGCTTGTCTATAGGAGGGATGTAGATGCCATCATGCATTGAGATTTTTGGTCATGACAGAGTGGTATTAGAGCTTAGGTCCATCGGTCTCATCGGTAGTGAAGCAAGTATCTAGTAGAGTCGTGCGGATCAATGCGTAGACGTCCACATTCGATCTTTGGGAGGCTACAGAGTACCTTAGGAAACACAAATCTCTTTTGAACCCTATCCTGCATTGTAATTTGAACTCTTATGGAACCTACCTTGACCTCATTCCATTGCAGATGGTCTGTACCAGAGGGTCTTCGGTAGATCAAAACCCTCCGCCAGAGAGCCAGAAGGAGTAGGGGAGGATGCTCTACTGCCTTCTACTGCTCCAGCTACTTCACATCCATGGTGACCCTTCTTGCCACCTCCACAGCCTGATCAGCCGCCACCTGCCGCTCTCAAATACTTATTATGGTAGATGCTCTAGAGGATAGATGGTACCGTGGAAGATAGGACGTAGTCATCTATTCAGGGAGTGACACATGGTGTAATGACTTTTCCATGTTCTACAGCTCCAATAGCTTCATTAGCAGTACCACCAGTTGTACCACGTAAGACTACTGCTACCACCCTTGCACCAACATTAGCTTCTTCTATGCTCGCATCAGAGGTGTGGAAGATGTTAGACCATTTCCTTTGGGTTGCCCCCGCTAGGTTTTCAGGAGCACAAGGGAGGGACCCACATGAGTTCATTACTATTTTTGAGGAGCACCTTCAAACACTTGAGCTTTTGGATTCTCACAGGGTATACTTCATATCTCATTCACTTAAGGATGACGCCAGTCGGTGGTGGTAGACTTTCTAAGATCATAGTCAGCTAGGGTCAGCTCTTTTTACTTGGTGACAGTTTTGAGAGGCAATCCTAGCCTAGTATATGCCTCGTAGTGTTTGTGAGGTGTCGTGAGCACAGTTTGATAGGGTTTGATGATAGTCCTAGAGTACGAGGACCGATTTATTAAGTTATCTAGACATGTCGGAGATTTGATATGTTTTGAGGAGGAGCTGATTCATCGATTTTCTTGTGGACTGAGGCCTGATTGGCAGGGTCATTTTGAGCTACTTTTGGTGCTACAGAAGTTATTTATGGATGTTTCCTACCATGCTTGTCACATGGAGACCATGACTCACCAAGTCCAAGGGGGTAGCGAGAAGAGGCAGCGCCATTAGGGTGGGTTTTTGGGGTCCAGGTTAGAGGATCTTGGTTTTTGTCAGAGATTTCAATCGGGCCGATACCACCATGCCTCCAATAGCAAGGTTAACAACCATCATGTCAAGGGCCCAGTTTTGAGTTTACAGGATTTTTCCGCAAGGTCCCTTGGCCAGGCCAGGGTAGGTGATTTTTTCTATGAGTGTGGGAGCCAGGGTCACTATGCCTGAGATTGCCTTATATGTAGGGCCTCTTAGGCTGCAGCACTAACTGTTTAGTCAATGCAGGCAATGCCACTAGTCAGAGGTAGGCCACTAGCCTTTCGAGGAGCCATGAGAGGTGGCTAGGTAGTAAGAGTAGAGGCAGGGATATGGGTGCATAGTTGGTGGGGGAGCCACGCTAGCTTTATGCCATTCCTGATAGGGCCAAGGCTGAGGCCTCTTATGTAGTTGTTACTGGTACATTATCTATGTTTGGGTTTTCTACTCTAACTTTGTTTGATCAGGGTTCCACCCTCTCCTACATTTCTATTTATTTTGCTTCGAGATTGGGTGCTGATAGCGAGTAGTTTCCTCTATCCTTGAGTGTATCTACCCCAGTGGGTGCAGCCCTAGTGGTGGATCGAGTATATAGGTCGTGTCGAGTGACTATTTAGGGTCATGACACATGCATTGATTTGATTGAGCAGTTTATGCTAGATTTTGATGTGATTCTGGGCATGGAATGGTTGTCCTCTTATTACGCGGTCTTGGATTGTTATGCCAAGACCATGACCTTATCCGTGCCTAGCGTACCCCTAGTGGTATGGCGTGGCCCCACTAGCTATTCGTCGGTTTAGGACAGTTGTTATTATCGAGCCCATAGACTTATCGCTCAGGGTTGTTATGCTTATATGGCCCACGTTAGCAATGTGATTGTTGAAGTCTCTTTCCCTTGAGGTTGTGCCAGTTGTTAGTGAGTTTGTTGATGTTTTCCCTGTAGACTTTCCAGGCCTCCCACCTGAGCGGGATATCAATTTTTTTATTGAGGTTGAGTCGGGCACCAGGCCTGTTTCCATTCCTCTGTATCATATGGCACCGACTAAGATTCGTGAGTTGAGTGTTCATTTGTAGGACTTGCTTGACAGGGGCTTTATCCATCCTAGTGTTCCACCATGGGGTGCTCTGATGTTATTTGTTAAGAAGAAGGACGGGGCCTTGCGGATGTGTATTGATCATAGGCAGCTGAACAAGGTGACTTTTAAGAATAAGTATCCTATGCCTCGCATTGATGATTTGTTTGATCAGCTTCAGGGAGCGATGGTGTTCTCTAAGATTGATCTGAGATCTGGCTACCACCAGTTGAGTGTTCGAGCTGAGGACATCCCAAAGACTGCTTTCCAGATGAGGTATGGGCATTACGAGTTTCTGGTGATGTCATTTAGGTTGAATAATGCCCCTATATCTTTTATGGATCTAATGACTCGGGTACTAGTCCACTCGCAGAGTCGAGCTGAGCATGAGGGCCACACTAGGATTGTGACTTTGAGGGCTGAGTGACTCTATGCTAAGTTCTTAAAGTGTGAGTTTTGGCTGGATTCCATTTAATTTCTAGGACATGTGGTATCAGGTGTCAGCATCAGTATTGATCCGGCTAAGGTTACAATAGTTTGTAATTGTCCTTGACCTACATCCATCACAGAATGAAATGGTGCCCCAGCTTGACTTGAGACCAAGACTCCTTACAACTTGCACCAATAACGGCACTAAGCGGCCGGAGATTGATTGAAAAGGCAGGCCCAGCCGACCCCAAGTGAATACCAAAAGAGATAGGCTTATGAATAAACACTAACTAGAATGAATCCCAATTGATTCAAATCGGTCAGTCGAACAAACAAAGACTATAGTTCGCGATCAAGTCGTTCGCTTCTATAGCAGTTCAGAATTCCATTTTTCTCTTCTGCTAGAGAGAGAGGGTACAGAAGAGAGAGGGCTATGACATCATACAATTTCCAAATTTTACCTATCATGATAAATATGTCATCATGCCTCCATGGGTCACTAAGAATAGAAGGGGTGGGTACATAATAGTTGCTCTTCTAGACGAGCAGTTGTGTGACAACACTATAGAGAAAGCGACACTTTCGTGTAACATGCTATGGTCTCAAAGCCCTTATGAGATAGTGATTAGTTTCACGTGCTCTAAGTCCGGCCCAATGCGATTAGGAAGATTAGAAGCAGTATCTGAAGCTGTCATTTTCCAAAATGTGAGGGAAAATATGGCTCTTCCAATGCCCACAGAGGAAAAGCAATTAACAAGCACAATAAATCCTCTACAAACCTTATTATGGAATAGATCCAACTTGGGAAGCTCGGTAACACTAGTAAGAGGAGTGGCCAAAGGATGAGAATTAAGCATGTATGCACGAGGGAAGTGGTATGAAGTTTCTTGAACCTAGCGCTCAGGAGGTTGTGCTCTACCGAAAGAGTAAGGGGTAGAAATAAACATTTTTAGGTATTGCTCTACTAAAGTAGTCGGCCTAACCTTCGGTTCCCATAACTCAGAGTTCCCCAACAGCATAGAGCTTGGGAAGCTCGGATCTTGCTACTGGTGACAGCTTTAAATAGGACATATCTCAATTCTCTTTCTCGAAAAATATAGAAAAAAGGTGTTTGTGCACCAATATCCGCCATAAAAGGGCTTCTAAACCTTCGTCAGCAAAAGCCGAAGCACAGGTTCGCAGACCTCTCTGAATTCCAAGAGGGGGATTTACAGCCAATGCTATATCACTGTAGTAGATGCCGAACTTGTTGTGCCCCATTGACTAAGAAGGGGTCCATTTCAGACTTAGGATCCAAGGAGAAAGGGTCCAGGATTCAAGTCTTGCTGCCACTTATTAACAGTAGAGGTAGGAGATCTAGCTAATGAAAAGGCTAGGCTGCATCTATTCAAGTATCTCAAAGTCTATCTATAATGATTGCTATTTTATATCGGAGCTTCTGCTAAAGGAAGTGGTGATGTCTATCTTGAGACTCAAACTCCGGAGTCGACCTACCAACAGACATTGTGGGAGAATACTCTTCACCATCATCAAAAAATATTGCAACACAGCAACCTTGAAAGAGGGTAAGTTTGACTGCATCAATCTCTAAAGTCGGGTATTCTATACCAGCTCGGCTAGATCAAAGACTGCCATAAGTTGCACATTCTGAAGGACATCGATCTTTCACCTTACACAAGGATAATGCTCGGTCAATATTATATGTCTATGCTAAACTTGGTGATCTATTTTTATTGGCCTCAAACACCACTAGGACCAGTCATTGGTTGTACGTTATTAAGGTCTGATAAATAAAGGGGCTACATATTCTCTTTGGAGGCATCGTGAAAATTCCATAACATCTTGGAAGATTCACAAGGAGATCA
>JBDJHY010121936.1:0-13677 GCA_039654485.1 Withania somnifera
ATAAATGACTTGGGGCAGCTACTGAAATGCTCTAAGATGCAAGATACTGTATACTTATCATAGATGACCCTAAGGGTCATTACAGTTTTCTATACGTGTGTTAGCCTTATTTTACCCTGGGTCTAATTTCTCGTATGTCATCCTATTTTGCACCCAGTTTGGGGTTTCCTAGTGATATCTTATCTATATATTTCCATGGTTCTAACCTATAGGGGATTCTTTGGTAATGGATCAGGTATGATTTTTGTTAGTGGGCTAGATACTTGCGCTGACTTAATACTATTAAACATGGTTGCCTTTGATGTTACTTTGGGTATGGATTGTTTGTACCCTCATCATGTGATTTTTGATTGTCATATGGCTCTTGCAGAGTTGAGAGAGCTGAACATTCAGCTCCGAGATCTATTAGATAAAGGGTTTGTCCATTCCAACATGTCACCTTAGGATGTTCCAGTTCTTTTTTTGAAGAGGAAAAATGGTACTATGAGAATGTATTGTTGATTATCGGTAGTTGAACAAAGTTAGAGTGAAGAATTCTATGCCGAGCATTGATAACTTATTTGATCAACTTCATGGAGCCGTATTGTTCTCTAAAATTGACTTGAGATCTAGTTACTGTCAATTGATAGTGGATATACCTAAGACAATATTCGGGTCTCGTTATGGTCATTATGATTTTCTGGTTATATTTTTTGGTCTGAATAATGCTCAAGAAAATTTTATTGACTTGATGCATATGGTGCTTCAGCCATACCTGGACTTATTTGTGATTATTTTTATTGATAAGATCTTGCTGTATTCTCTGAGTAAGTCCGATCATGAGCAGCATTTGAGGTTGAGTCTTGACACTAATAGAACACATGCTTTATTCAAATTTCTCAAAGTGTGATTTTTGATTGGATTCCATTGAAATTTTGGACATGTAGTGTCCAAAGCTGAATTAAAGTTGATCCAACAAAGATTCAAGCAGTGCGTGATTGGCCGAGGCTGACTTCTATTTCTATAATTCAAAGTTTTATTAGGTTGGCTGGATATTATCGGTGCTTTTTGAAGGGTTCTCATTGATTATAGTGCCTTTGGCTAAATTGACTAGGAAGGATGTTGCCTTTTAGTGATTTGATGATTATGAGTTAATATTTTCAAAGCTCAAGGAGTTGTTGACTTCAACACCAGTATTGACCTTGCCGGTGGAGGGTCAGGGATCCTCCATGTATTGTGATGCTTCTGGTGGTTGTTTGGGTTGGGTTTTGATGCATCAAGGTTGAGTAATTGTATATGATTCAAGGCAGCTGAAGGTCCATGAGTGTGACTACACCACTCATGACTTGGAGTTGGTAGCGGTAGTGTTTGCACTTAAGATCTAGTGGAATTATTTGTACGGGGACTAGCATGAGATCTTTACTGACCAACTAGAAAGAGTTAAATTCTAGGCAGCGAAAGTGGATTGATTTACTAAAAGACTATGACATTTCCATTCTCTATCATCCGAGCAAGGAAAATGTTGTGGCGGATTCCTTAAGCAGGAAAGTGGTTAGTATTGGTTGCCTAGCAGACTTGTCAGTTTCAGGGAAGCCATTGGCGATCGAACTTTAGTAATTTTCTAGTCAGTTGGTTAGACTTGATCTATTAAACACCAGGCTAGTGTTAGCATTTGTTGAGGCCAGATCTTTCTCGATAGATCAGATTCATCAACAGCAGTTTGAGGATAAAAATTTAGTTTCTCTTCGTAATCAGGTATTAGATGGACAGGCCGACAGGGTTTCTATTGATTCAAATGGTGTGCTTTGTTTTGATGGTCGCATATGTAGACCACAAGTTTGTGATTTAGTATAGTTGATCTTGCGTGAGGCACACAACTCCAAGTATTCTGTTCATCCTAGTGGAGAAAAAATGTATCATGATTTGGAGTGGGATGAAGATGGATATTGCTGATTATATCTCTAAGTGCTTGAATTGTCAACAAGTTAATTATGAGCATCGGCGACTAGGTGATTTAATTTAGAGACTCCCTATTTTTTCTTGGAAGTGGTAGCAGATGACCATGGACTTTATTTCTAGATGTAGATCGTTATACAAGGCACACTAAACAAGGGGAGAAAGAAACAAGAGAAAAGATATGCGAAGCCTTACGATTAACCCACCGGTTTATAAACAACAAGGGACTAGTTGCTCTCAGCTTTCAATCTAACCTGTGAATTGATGACAAGTTCAAATACACAATATATGGAAACCAAATTTTATGTCCACAAATGGAAACCTTTGATTGAGTGTAAAAAGAAGTTACAGTTGCAACTAAGGGAATCCACCCTCAATTGTGCCCGACAATTACGCTAAATTTCATATAATAGTTATGTTATGCTAAGAACTAATCTCACAAAGGAGTTCAAATGATTTAATCAAAGTCTAAATAAAAATACTTCTAACTCCAATATTTATATTTGTTTCAAGTTTGCAATATGGCACTTTGGCCCCCAGAGTTCTAGCATCTTCAGGCCCTCAAAGTTTTGTAATCTTTAATTAGGCCCCTTAAGTTTTGGAGTATCTACATCTTCAACCTCACAATCTTCTCATTGGTTGAAAACCCTTTGATATGTCTTGAAAAGGGATCCCCAAGTATTAATCTTTATCATGGTAGTTTACAATGCCTGTAACTCATTCGCCTGACTCCATTTGAAAGTTCAAGATAGGTAGGTGCTATCTGTGCTCATATCATCCTCCTTTTTTTGAAGAGGATTCTTCCTCAAATCCATTTGTTCACCTACACAGCAAGGAGAAAAGTCATCAATATTAAACACATCATGGACATCATACTCACCTTGCAGATCAACTTTGTAGGCATTATCATTGATGCACCGGAGTACCTGAATGGACCGTCTCCCCTAAGGCTTAGTTTCCCTTGAGTTCCTAAGGTAACCTCTCCTTTCTGAAGCGTACCCACACCAAATCTCCTTGCTAAAAAATCACCTTCTTCCTACCCTGGTTTTTCTTTTGGGCTATTTTTGTGTTGGTTCGGTCAAGAGCCTCCTTCACCTGAGTGTGGATTTTTGATATCTCTGTTGATCACTTCTCTACATCTAGACTTATCACAAAATCACTAGACAAAAGGGTTAGTGTAGTAAGTGTAAATAAAGGGTTAAAAACAAAGCAAGTTTCAAACGAAGTCATATTAATAGAGTAATGAAATGACCTGTAGTATGCAAATTCACCTAAGGGCAGTTGCTCCTCCCAAGAAGTTGGTTTACCTCTAATAACACAATGCAACATATTACCAAGTGTCTATTTGCTACCTCTATTTGACCATCAGTTTGGGGGTGACCAGAAGTGAAAAACAAGAAGTTGTGCCAAGTGCACCCCACAGACTTTTCTAGAAATAGCTATGGAATTTAGAATCGCTATCACTATCAATAGTCTTGGGTACTCAATGAATCATAACAACATTAGTAACAAACAACGATTCCACATATGGAGCATCATCGGTCTTATGACAAGGGATGAAATGCAACATCTTTGAAAATCTATCTACAACAACAAAAATATTTTCATGACCCCCTTTTTTCCTGGGAAGTCCCAACACAAAATCCATGGAAATATAAAACCAAGGTCCATTAGGAGTGGGAAAGGAAGTATATATAACTGGAGCATGGCTTGTTGACTTTGCCTATTTGCAGTATAGATACTGTCCGCTTATGTTCTCCACATCGCTCCTCATCTTGGGCCAATAGAACTGTTGGGCCAGTATATCTTAGCCACTCCAAATTTACCCATTAGACCTCTTCTATGGGCTTCTTTCATGAATAACTCCCTCTAAGAGCTCTTAGGCACACAAATTCGTCCCTCCTTGAACAAGAACCCATCAAGAAACTGAAACCTATTAACTCAGTTTCCTTGACTAAGTCACAATGCAACATATTACCAAGTGTTCTATTTACTACCTCTGTTTAACCATCGGTTTGGCGGTGACATGAAGTGGAAAACAACAGCTTGGTGCCAAGTGCACCCCACAGACTTTTCCAGAAATAACTATGGAATTTAGAATCCCTATCACTATCAATAGTCTTGGGTACTCCATGAAGCCTAACAACATTAGTAACAAACAAGGATGCCACATATGGAGCATCATCGATCTTATGACAAGGGATGAAATGCGACATCTTTCAAAACCTATCCACATCAACAAAAATGTCGCCATGACCCCTTTTTGTCCTTGGAAGTCCTAACAAAAAATCCATGGAATATAAAACCAAGATCCATTAGGAGTGGGAAGGGAAGTGTATATACTGGAGCATGGCTTATTGACTTAGCCTATTTGTAGCATAGATACCATCTGCTTATGTTCTCCACATCTCTCCTCATCTTGGGCTAATAGAACCATTGGGCCAGAATATCTTAGCCACTCTAAATTTATCCATCAGACCTCCACTATGGGCTTCTTTCACGAATAACTCCCTCCAAGAGCTCTTAGGCACACAAATTTATCCCTTCTTGAACAAGAACCCATCAAGAAGCTAAAACCTATTAACTCGGTTTCCTTGACTAAGTTCCCAATAATTGTCACCGAAGTCAGAATTCATAAGATATAACTCCTTCAGACTTTTAAAACCCATTATTTTGGACAAAAGAGTATTGACCAACATGAACCTCCGTGATAGAGTATCCGCTACTACATTTTCCTTACCATTCTTATATTGGATCATGCAAGGAAATTTCTCAATAAACTCCATCCACTTGCATGTCTCTTAGTCATCTTTAACTGAATCTTGAGGTGTTTCAAAGACTCATGGTCAGTCCTTGTCACAAACTTCTTATTCCATAAATAGTGTTGCCAATTGACCAATACCCGTACAAGTGCATAGAGTTCTTTGTCATAAGTAGAGTAGTTCAAGGTTGCCCCTATTAGTTTCTCACTAAAATAGGCCAAGTTCTTTCCTTCTTACATCGAGATACCATCAATACCAACTCTCGAGCCATCAAATTCAATTTCAAACATCTTCAAAAATTTAGGAATTTGAATCAATGGTGTTGAGAATAAGATAGTTGTCAATGCCTTAAAAGGCTTGTCTTAATCTTCTCATGAAATAAAGGGGACATCCTTCTTGATTAACCTAGTCAACGGAGCTGCTAAAGTACTGAAGTTTTTAACAAATCATCTTTAGAAACTATCCAACCCATGCAAGTTACAGACTTCGGTAGCCTTGGAAGGGTTGTCTAAGATTTAATGGCCTCAATCTTTTCTTCATCAACTCCTACTCCAGCAGTGCTCACAATAAAGATGAGGAACACAACTTTGCTCACATCGAAAGAATATTTTTTGAGATTTATAAAATGTTTCCCTCTCAACAAGATTTTAAATACCTTTCACAGATATTGCACATGCTCCTCCAGTGATCGACTATAGAAAAGTATATCATCGAAATAAATGACGACAAACTCATTTATTAGTGGCTTAAAAATATAGGTCATAAGTCTCATAAAGGTACTCAGAGCATTAGATAGGCCGAATGGAATAACCATCAATTCATATAACCCAAACATTATTTTCAATGTTTTATTCCACTCATCTCCCGGCCGCATAAGAATTTGATGATACACACTTCGAAGATCAATTTTTGAGGAGATGGTTGATCCCCCAAGTTTATTTATTATGTCATCCAATTAGGGTATGGGATGTTGGTATTTGATAGTATTTTATTGACTTCCCGATAGTCCACACACATTCTCCAACTACCATCCTTCTTAGGACCAAGAATGAAAAGAATAGCACAGAGGCTAAGGCTTTCATTGATCAAGCCTTTCTTCAACAACTTCTCCACTTGTTTTTGGAGTTGCTTTATCTCATCCAGGTTGCTCCTACAGATTGGCCTTTTTGGGATTTGATATGCCGACACGAAGACTATTTGGTGCTTAGTTCCCCTTTAGGTTGGCAACCTACTCAACATATATTCAGGAAATAAAATAGCATATTCCTACAAGACAGAAGATAGGATACTATGTAAAGTTCTAGTATGTTGGTTAGCAGTTAGCAATAAACTAGTGTTGAAAAGGCACACTAAGTCGCACCCCTCATCATCCCCCTTTAAGAATTTATTTGGTTTAGCTAACATACATACCTTGGTAGTTGTAGTTGTAACTGATTGTTGACACTCTCCACTCCCTTTACCGCCTTGAAGTACCTTGGTCCTCTCTTTTAATTCTTTCTTCACTCGGTAATACTCACTTACCTGATAAGGAGTTAGAGGAGAAAGTATATGTTTCCTCCCCTTAAAGGTGAAGGAGTATTTATTAACCCTGCCTTGGGGAATCACATCTCAGTCAAACTGCCAAGGCTCCCAAGTAACAGGTGACAAGCTAGCACGGGTACTACATCAATCATGAGTTAGTCCTGGTACTTTCCCATGCTAAATTCAATGCTTTTTTTCTACATTACCTTTACCTTACCACTATTGTTGAACCACTATAGTTTATAAGGGTTTTAATGTTTTTGAGTGGTTAGTTCCAAATGGTCAACTAAAAACTGACTTAGTACATTGGTGCAACTCCCACAATCTATCATAAATAAGTATATCTCCTTTTGGACCTTGCACCTAGTATGGAATAGTTTCTCTCTTTGATCCAACTCCTCTTTCTTCATAACACCTATTAAACGCCTTACTACACACGATAAGTCCTTTCACTCAGGTAGAAATTTGGAGTCTTCATCACTTAAAGGGTCAAATTATCTCATTATAATCCCAACATTAGGTCCTATAGCCCTGCTATTCCACTCACTACCTATCCCATTCTCTTCTAACTCTCACTTTCCTCTCCCTCAAAGTCATCTTCGATCTCAGTGGTACCCCTCTTGAAAGTCTATGATCACCCTTTGGTTAGGATATTCGCTTGCAATATGCCCTAGACCTTAACACTTAAAACATTGTATAGTAGAAGGTCTTGGAGTAAGGGATTTAGTAAAATTACCTTCTAGGGCTCTATAGTCATCCTTCGGCTTGAAGTAAGCCTAGGATTCACCTTTGGCTTGTACTCCCAGGGCTCCATCTTTAGAAGTGTTATAGTTAGAGGGTGACTTCCACTTTGCACTTTCTTTGTTCCAAAATGCCAAAGTGTTGTTGACCTAGTAACTCTTTTTTGCCTTAAAATCAGCTTCAAGTTTACTTGTGTTATGGAAGACTTTATTCAGTGTGTGATAGTGCTTAATCCTCATAGGCTTTGTGATATCATCCCTCAGCCTATTGGTGAAGCGTATCACTGTGTGTTGCATTGGCTCCTTAAATTTGGCCTTCATTCTTAACCCTTTGAACTAATCATAGTATTCATCAAAGCTTTTAAAACCTTGGTGTAATATATACACCTTTTTTAGCATGTCCCCAAGATAAATAGGGGTCATACCTCTCCTCCATCAGTGCTAGAAATACTAGCCATGTAGGTATCACAAAGTGGTTATTCATGGCCCTCATTCATACTTGTGCTTCCCACCAAGTTGAAGCGTATCCATCGAACTAGTTAATGGCATATTTGGTCTTCATCGCTTTGTCAGATTGTTGGTGAGGAATATCCTCTTATTTTGGAGTTTCCAAGAAATGAATTCTTCGAGGGTACTACCTCCCTTGAAGGTGGGTAGTGTGAGATTTATGGTATTGATGTCACGCCCAGTATAACCTCTTCCTTTATTTCCTCCACAATGTGGCTTCTCACAATCTCCCATCCTATCCCTTCTACCTTGATTCCTATCTCCTCTACCTATATGTCCACGGATTCCCATGCCCTAGTTCCTACCTCAGCCCCTAACTCCTTCTTACTTACCTCCATAATTATGGTAACCCACATAGCCATCATCATTAGGAAATACTCCATAACCATACCCTTCGTTGTGGTATTCATATGTTGGGTTATTATACAAGTGGTCTTGATGATGTGTATTTGGAGGTGGGGTGGTAATCATTTGTGGGTGAAGTCGTTGGCCATATGTGTGTAGAGTTGGTGCGGTTATGGGTGGATTTTTGAAAGGATGTGGGGTTCCTTCTCTTGGAATCAGGTTGGCACTCATGTGAAAGTTGGTGGGTTGTTGCAGTGGTGTCTTCCTCTGCAGCCGCCTATTCATCTCCACTAGTTGATCTGAGGATAATGTAGAAGAAATGTCTACATCTCTACCCTAGCCTTCATCATGCACAATGTACGATGACTCTCCTCCACTTTGGTTACACTCCAAAGCATCCATACTAGCACTTATACTTACTATGGCCCCAAATATTTGGCTCATTTGCTTGCTAAGAGACTCCAATGTATGTCTGAAGCTCTCCCCTTCTTTAATTATTTCTAAATAATTTTTTGACATTATATTAAGAAAAAATAGAAAACCAAGTTAGTAACAAAAACCTCTCGTTCACTCGCATGTATCGCTAAACTAATGTCTGAGTCTTCATTCCCAAAGTTGATAGCGAACTAGCTTTTCAGAAAGAACTCAAGGTTTTCATGTTTTATGGATGAATGGATCCTTGTATACATACAATGTTTTAGGGAACAACCAAACTTGAATGAAAAAGTTGCAACAATTATGTAAATAATAAAAGCTTGAATTAAATAGTATGAAAGAAACAGACTCTAAGATCTTATTAACAACTAAGTAGACTAATTACTAGTTGTGAACTAGCTTCCGAGAACAAGAAAGGAAACTAAGTGTAAAAATGTAAAATATAGAATTAAACCTTGATTTGAGCTAAATTATTTGGATTACAAGTTTTTTAGAACATGTTTGGAGCTAATTTTAATCAACATTGACCATCGTGAGTAAGGGCGGACTCCCGTCTAGGCACACCCACCGCTGTCTTTTGCAGAACAATTGGTCTAAAAATTCCCTCATTGCCATACAGAGGGCAGTGACCATCGTCCTACTTTCCATGACAACTTTCTAGGAGGGTGGTCTATTGTCCTAGGCAAGGCTGGCCGCCGTCTTGGGAAGCAACCTAGGAAATCTATATGGGATTTGTCCCTGTGGTCCCCCTTTTGTAATTTTTACCTTGTACTTTCCTAAATGGAAATTTCATGTACAAAACACCTTTTTCAACTCAAAACACGCTTAATGTGGATCAAACAACACTGAGATTGAAGATCTTCATTGATCAAGATATGAAAAACACCACACCAAGAACACCAAATTTTCAAACCCCTTCAAATCAACCTGAATATAATGAAATTTTATACCTAGGGTCCTAATGACTTGGGAAAGAATATTATCAACCTTTCAACACCAAAATAACACTTTGATTCAAGGATGATGGATCAAACACACTAGTTCATCAACTTCTTCACATGAAGATACGAAGAACACTTAAGAACACTTAAGAACACTTGAAACTTCAAAAACCCAACCACCCTCAAACGAACTCCGTTTCACACAAAATTTTGACCACGGGATCCATGCGCTATGGGGAACAAACCACAATACCTTTTATGCCCAAAACACTCTCGAGACTTTAACCCTATGAACCGTAGTTCCTCACCTTCAATATCAATATGGGGAATAGCCTGAAACAAAAAAGATTGACTCAAAATTGAAGACATGAAACTAAAAACACTATGGGAACATGAGTATAACTCTAGAAACATCAAATTCAAATACAAACTCAAAATTTCGTGAACGTTTTCCAAAAAATTGAATTTTCCTCCACTTTTTATGATTTTTTATTTATGAACTGAGGACTGTAATTCTATGGAATGAATTACTATACTAAGCTCTAATACCAAAATATGGGGATTGATATACAAGGTGCACAAAACATGGGAGAGAAAGAAACAATAGAAAAGATATGCGGAAATTTATGATTAACCCACTAGTTTATTAACAACAAGGGACTCATTACCGTCATGTTTCAATCTAACCTTAGAATTGATGAAAAGTTAAAACACGCAATCTAAGAAAACCAAATTTAAAGTTCACAATGGAAACCTTCGATGGAGTGTAAAAAGAAGTCTTGGTTGCAACTAAGGGAATCCACCCTCAATTCGTAATACAGTTACGCCAAATTATGTCTAATAGCTATGTTATGCTAAGAACATATCTCATAAAGGAGTTCAAATGATTTCATCAAAGTCTAAATTAAAATACTGAAAACTCTAATGTTTATATCTATTACAAGTTTGCAATATAGCACTTTGGCCCCCACAGTTCTAGCATCTTTATTTAGGCCTCTAAATTTCTGTAGTCTTCAATTAGTCCCCTCATGTTCTGGAGTCTCCACATCTTGCAACTCATAAGATTCTGATAGGTTGAATACCATTTGACATGTCTTAAAAAAGGCTTCACAAGCATCAATCTTCTGTATGGTAGCTTGCAATGCCTGCAACTCGTTCGCTGACTCCGTGTGAAGGTTGGGACAAGAAGGTTCTATCTGTGCTCATATCATTTCTGGGTTTCCATAGACTAGAAAAGGTTATGATACTTTCTGCATTGTTGTGGATAGGCTGACCAAGTCAACGCATTTCATTCCTAATTACTCCTTCTATAATGCTGAGCATTTGGCCCGAATCTACATTCATAAGGCGGTTAGATTGCATGATGCTCCTGTATCTATCTTTTTCTTAGAGAGGCACCTAATTAACTTTGCAGCTTTAGAAATTTATTCAGTGGGACTTAGGTACTGAGGACCATTTAAGTGTGGCTTTTCATCCACATACTGATGGTTAGTCCAAGTGGACTATTCAAGTATTAGAGGATATATTGAGGGATTCTATGATAGACTTTGGTGGTTCTTGGGATCAACACCTATAATTTCCTGAGGTCTCTTACAATAACAGTTATCACTCCAGTATTGAGATGGCACCTTTTTAGGCATTGTATGGTACACGGTGTAGGTCTCCTATTGGTTGGTTTGATGATTTTAAGGACAGAGTCCAGTCTTTAAATTTTTGTGTGATTTGGTTGATCAAGTTTAATCAATTCAGGATAGATTGAGGGTAGTGTAAAGTAGGAAGAATAGCTATGTTGATCTTAGACTTCATGCCTTATAGTTTGGAGTTAGTGATAGAGTGTTTCTGTGGGTATCTCCTATGCGCAGGGTGATGAGGTTTGGTAGTAGGGGCAAGCTTAGTCCTAGGTATATTGGACCATATGAGATTTTGGAAAGAGTTGGTGATGTTTCTGCAACTGGATAAAAATTTGTCCTTTGTTGAGGAGCCTGTGAAATTTTTTACTAAGGATGTTTAAAATTTGAGGTCTAGGGAGATTACAGAGGTTAGGGTGCAGTGGATACATGATCCAGTCAAGAAAGCTACTTGGGAGATAGAGAGTGAGATACAAAAGTAGTATCCACAACTGTTTGAGATATCAGGTACTTTTTCTTCCTACTAATTTCTAGCATTCACTTGACTTTCGGGTATGAAAGTCCTTTTAGTAGTGAATGTTGTAATGACCCCATGATCATTTATGAAAAATACGCAACTTCTTGCATTCTAGAGAATTTCAGTAGTTTCCCCAAGACATTTATAACTTGCTAGGACTGGTAGTTCGATTCCCTAGAAGCTCGGTTGAGAAATATCTCAAATATCCTATTTTAGAGCCTGAAACTAAGTACTCATTGACCAAAGTCAATTTTCCTTCAAGACGAGCTTGAAATTAAACTCTGATAATTTCATTTGCTCTGGAATGCCAATATGTGTCATGATTGACCCTATGCTTATGGTTCAAAGTTTTCGTTTGCAATTTATACTCATTGGTGGTTTCTATTTAAGTTTAAGGCATAAAGTGGAGCTTGGGTTGTGTTTTGGTGTTTGAAGTATCAAATCAGAATTATAATGCTTCCATCATCTCCGAAATGGTGAATTTAGACTAGTTTGACCCATGGTATACTTCCGAAGGTGTTCCTGCTCGATTTCCATTGTTATGTAAAAAGGTAAAATTTTTCTAGTTTTGTCTATGTCTTGGTTGGGGGTCATTTTCCCTCAAATGACCTCCGATGTCAATTTCGTTGAGTTCGTTAAATCCAAAACGTGCTTTTTGCATAAAATATATTTTGTTTGGAAAATTTGGACTCTGTTTCATTTTTGAACCCGTAGTTGAGAATTTTTATGTTTGCTAATTTTCTGACACATACGCAGTTGATTATCGATTAAAGTACCTATTTATCGATGATCGATAAATCAAACACTTTACTAATAAATTGGTAGGTGCTGATAAATTGGTTATTTTACTGATAAATCAATACTTGTACGATGCCTTTCATGTCATTGAAGATGCTGATTAATCGGCACTTAGTCTGATAAATCGGTGCCTGTTAGAATTTCTTTTCCCCAAGGGAATGCCGATTTATCGACACAAGTGGTCGATAAATCAATAGATGGGCCATATTTCATCACTTTTTAACCCATTTTTGGGTTATTATTTCATTAAATTTTCCCTCGTTTTCTCTTTAAATTTTGTCAGGATTGTCTTAGAAGATTCCCTAAAATCCATAGAAAGGTTTTTTGAAGAGCTCATATGTCAACCTCACCTTCAGTAAGTGATTTCATCGACTAAATTTCATGATAATTAGAGTTTTTCTTCATTAATTCCCTAGTCATGATTTCTTGATTCTTTTAAATATATTCGAAGTTATATGGTAATTCCTTGCTTTTTAGGGTTATTATAAACCATTGTAATGTTTCCTTTTACGAATTCAACGTACAAATTTATAAAGGTCGAATCTTTAGCCCATTTATACTCATTCTTCTCCGGGCTGTTCAAGGGACTTCCCTTACTCGATTTTTTCTTGATTTTGGAGCTCGAGTTCATGTTAACATTGAGAACCCTATGGCGACGTTTATTCTCAGTTTCGGCAAGTGGGCCCCGCTGGCCCAATTTTAGGCCCAGTTCAGAACTTAGCATAAATTATATTGTTAGACTCATATTGAAATATTGCATACTATTACTCTAGCTTTAAAGAATTTGGAGATCTTTAGATATCAGTCGGAGTAAGAATTGAGAGCTTGCAATGATTAATCGTCAGACGCCAAGTAGGCTCCGTGGGGTTATCTTTGTGCTTATAACTTCAATAATTTTACTAAATAGCATATTAGGGTTGGTTAGCTAGGTTGTTATAGTAACCTTGTGCCTACTTGTCGTGAGGTACCTAGTTGATATATGTATATTGGCATCTATATTTATATAGTGCCTTTGACTTAGGAATTTTCTAGTGTACCCATGCAAGGCATAGGTAGTCATTATTATATTATCATATACATATATACTTTCTATGTGCTTTGCATTCATTACACGAGAGGTTGGGTCTTTGGCTCCAATGAGAGTACATTGGGGTTGGGCTAGTATCACCACACAACTGTTGAGCCGAGGAGGCTAAAGAATGATGTTCATAATAATGATGGATAATTATATAAATTAATAATTTGGAATATTCTAATAATAATAATATAAGTAATAACCTTTCAATAATTTTAGAGTCGGTATTGTATCAAGCACCCGGTATTTCCACTTTCACTTATTTTATTCCAGGCTTTACACCCTGGCACCGGGAATTATCATTTGAATAATTAATAATGGTACTTGAGTCCATCGTCATATGATGGTGAGTATAAATTTTTGACACTTCAAGCTTGTTGTTTATGGAGACTTTTAGGATGCCATATGGCCCGCACATCACAAGACTTCTTCGTGCCCAAAATGTGCCTTTGGTAAGAGAACATTTTATCCCC
>JBDJHY010122042.1:0-13677 GCA_039654485.1 Withania somnifera
GATATAAAAATTGAGGACTTTCATTAGGTCAACTAAAAATATATATCACAGATCATTTAAAAGGTATATTTTTTAAAATGTATATTTTAATAGATGTTATAGACCAACTTCATATGATAATCTAGAGTACATTATAATGTAAAAAATTCATACCTCTAAATAGGTTCTTATCATTTTCCAAATAATCATGCCATTAGTTGATTACTCTTCTTTTGGGTAATCGACTGATTTACTATCAACCTGCATTTGATCACTCTTCATTTTGATCTTCTTATGAATTTCTCTACAAAAATAGTAGACAACTACATTCTCTTGGTACACAACTATTCTTGATTCCTTGAAGGTTAATTATTGGTTACTATTCCTGGGTTTCCATAGCCAATTCTTAGAGTAAAACGTAAACCTGTAATTAAAGAATCTATGCCCAATCATTCCATAGTAAAATCATGAATATTGAAATCTATTGATATTATATTTCATCTAAAACCAATATATTTGCAGAACTATGATGATTGTTACAATAGATACTATTGACATTTTCTTTATAAGTCCTTTTGGTTTCCTTTTGATCAAAATTGTTCCATATTGATTTGAAAGAATTTTTTTTATAGAAAATATGTTTTAATCTTTTCATTTCTTTCTTAAATTTAAGTTCTTTTTAAATGGTCTGTTTAGTAACGACATCTTTTAATTTTGTTTCTAGATCCCTTTTATCTTTTTCAAGATTCATGAAATCATTATGAATGCATTTTAGATCAATAATTGCTTGATCCAATAAGTTTCAAAAGGTACTAAATTAAAGAAATATAAAGATCTTACTTAATTAGTTTCTTTTGTTGCTATGAGGCACCTTTTTAAAGAGTTTCCTTGATCAATGTCTAAGTCATCACTCCAACTTAGATATTTTCTTCTAAACTTTTTAATAAGTGACTCATTAGAATTATCAATGTTGATCTTTCCACTTCTCCAACTTTTAGCCTTTGATAGTCCTTTAATAATTTTAGGACCACTTACCCTTTCTACTTATGTTTTTGAATCATCCTTGCTATCTTTGGTTAAGATAACTTTAGATATTCCTTTTAGCAAAAGGCTTATCTTGGTTCGAACAATGAAAGATCTTTTGTTTCTGACCATCTTGAAAGATGTTGCTTTCCCTGTTTGCTTTCTTCTTCTCTTTCTTTGAGTCTTTTTTGATGAACTATCCATGTTTCTCTAAATTTCTTTATGAAAATTTTAAAACATCTCCTTGTTTTGCAGTATCGAATGAGGAGATCTTCTTAGATTTTTTTTTTTACTTAAAGAATAATAAAGCAAATGCATTGCTTTGGCATTGGTTTAGGCAGCATGCATGACTTCTAATGTGGATGTTTCTCTTCCTGAGATTCTCCTATCATTGTTGTAATATGTATCTTTTGGCCTATATTTAATTATTATATAGGCTTCATAATCGATAGATTGAATGAATATCTTTTTTATTTATTTCTATTGATTTATAATATAATTTGTTAAAACATAAAGGTTGGATACTGAAAAACCTTCTTGAAAATTAGTCCTCACCCATTGATCTCCAATCTTTTGTCACTTGATGTTCAGCATGAAATGTGATGCCTTTCTTTGATACCAATTTAAGGTGCAAGAAGAAGGGAGGTGAATTGTAATTTCTTCTTTTACCTTAGTCAACACTCTGTCTGATATAATCACACTTACTATAATTTGATGAATAATCTATATGGAGCAATGTAGAAAGACAAAAGTACACACAATATTTATATACTAGTTGGAGATCAATATGAGCCTTCATCCTGTCTCCTTAAGTTGGAAGAGGGTTCCACAATTTTTCTCTATCCTCTATTGAGTGCTAAATAACTTAGTATTACATATTTTACACAAAATATTGAGTTTGATAAAGAACATAATCTCTCAATATTAAGCTTATGAAATAACCAGGCCACTTACCACTATGTCTTTGGGATCTCAATGGATACACAAGACCTACTAATTCTACTAGGAGCCAGCGTACACACACGACCTACTGAATCTGTTAGGATCTCAAAGAACACACAACTGCTAAGTCTATTAGGAGCCCAACAACTATACATGGACCTTATTGAGTCTATTTTAACTTAGCTTGATTAAACTAAATACTGCGTCTGTTATGAGGTCAGTAAACACTATAATTTAATGATATGCCTCACCCAAGTTTGTGCCTTCTTTCTCATTTTTCTACACTCGTATAAATTAATTGATATAATTATTTTTAGAATTAGACAATAGAAAAAATAGTCAAAGGACTTATATAGTATACTTCTCATATTAAGTACTAGTCTCTATGTATGTGTGGGAACTAGCCATTATAACCCAAGGGTATTTATCTTTCAAAATAACCAAGAGATTACTTTGAAGATACATGTTAAGCTTAATGAGACACTTTTTTTCAATGCATCTATAGAAGAGCCTCCTTTAGTGCTCCCTATTTCTTAGATAGATGTGAACACATTTGTAGCATATAAGATTTAGATATGAACACATTTGAGTATTCTCTTCTTATAAGAGATACTCAAATTAATTCTTCTTTGTGTTTGATGACTTCCTTTGGTCTTACCATATCATTTACGAGTAATACCAATGATCTCATGAATATACAATAATATTTCTTGAAGCATGTAGAAATTCATCTATGATGAATTTCCTTCAAGAATTTTATGAGATGTTCTTGTATTATTCTCATCCATTAGGACTTTGAACATTAACAATTTAAATATAAACATTAATTGGGAATCCACCCTAGGAATCTATGTTATAACTTGAACAAAAATAGTGAAGGAACGTGGGCAGAGGGGTGAAAGGAGTTCTTGATCACAACCCACATTCCTAACCTTAGAGTATTCTTGGTTGAGTTAGAGGAGAAACGCTAGCATTAAATAAAATATTAGAGAGAATAACTTTTATATAACCCTAGATTTGATATTAATAAGTAAAGAATGAAAAATATAAAGTGTTTGGGGTATTTATACTAACTATTTTTTAGACCAAAATAATATGGGATTAGGTAAAATGCATAGAAAAATGATTGAACAACCATTCATCAAATGACTTGGAAATGTTACGGGCATACCATAGGTTGACCCTATGACTCATGGAGTAAAATTCCATGAGTCGTGGTATGAGTTGTGGGTTGAAATTTCTACTAGAATTTGCACATTACCCTACTTTTTCATAACTTGAGTCGTTTTATGACACTCCAGAACTCATGAAGTTGACTCGTAGGAATTGGGATGAATATCATCTTTTTATTAAGTAATACATGACTCGACATAATGACTTCTGATTTTGTATATCAAAATTCATGGTCCTTAATTATAAAAACTAGATAGAACATTAAAATCGTAGCCATCACCCTACGAGTGGATAACACAACTCGCGGTGCACCACCCCACAAGTCCTGTTCCAACTCGTAGAATCTTGGGAACAAATTTTTAGTTTGTTATATCTTATAACTAGTTTAGAATATCAAGTCATGTATAGGATATTACAAGTATAAATACTCTAAATACCTAATTTTTTATATTATAAATTATTTTTTTGGTTAGAATTCTATCAAGCTCAAACTAAGATTCATAAGAAGGGTTGAAATCACCAAGTTCTCTTAGAAAAAACAGTCTAAGGCTCCCATAATTAGGGGACCGAGAATCAGTCTTTTGATCCTCCTTGAGCCTACTCTCATCTTCATTTCTCTTGATGCAATACAAAAGACGACTTTCGAGAGTCACTTAGCCCCTTGACCTCTTCTCTCAAACCATAATTAGGTATGTAGGACTTCAAAAAGGTTTGGTTCCTACCATCTGTTCAAACCACTTAGGCTTGAAATAAAGTTCATGATTTTAAGTCGTGTTAATCCCATATTGTGTTAAGAAGCTTATTAAGTTTATCAACATTTCTCATGCTTAATTATACATGATTTCATGATCATTATTCTTTTCCATTATCAAAAACCTATTTTCATGAATTTTTTGCTAAATTGCATAGTATGACGACAATGACTATATTTTATCATACATGATTTAAGTTACTCAGATTTAACTAAACTTGATTTTATGATTTCAAAGACAAAGTCCAATTTAGGAATCTAATGTGATCTATATACTCAAAATACCTATAATTCTTGTTCATGTCAGGAGATGTCAGTCAATATTTTCAATTTTTATACGAGTGTTAGCAATGAGAGGATGAGGGTCTTTTAACTTCCAGTAAGAGGTGATACCTAAATCTTAGAAACTATGTTCCACCGTTAGATTTTTTCATGTAAAAATTAGGCATCTTTCATGACTCAGTAGATTCGCTAGGAGACTTATACGGGTTTAACCTTGGAAAGGTGTAAGGGCACCTCCCAGCATAGGTTTGTATTTTTAAATCCATCGTTTCTCATCAAGATTAATGTCGGTTATAGAAAATCCCACACATTTCTAGTTTTCAGTCAGTGTTACAGCTCTTATAACTAACGTGTTTACCAAATTTGTTCTAAATAAATGTGTAACACCCTAAAAGTTTAACTAGAATTTGAACTATTTTATGTTCGTACTTTCAATTGATTCTTAAGGATATGAACTTGACTTTAGTTGATAAAATTCTAAATAATGTGTGTGATGAGTTTGTGAGGTGATTAAAGGTCGTAAGCAGCTCATAACACAAAGTTGAGTTCAAGGCTCTTCCTATATGCCTAGTTTTGATGTTACTTCATGCATGGATCATATTTAATCGACCATTCCTCCTAATATATAAATAGGTAGGTGACCCATTACCCATCCATAGAAAGTTCTTTGACACTAGTTTCTAATGCAACAAACTGCATGTCATTTCAAGCCTGAGTAGAAAGTTAGGAAAATTTTAGTGTAGCACTATTAGCTTTCAAATTTCTACGGACTGTGGAAGTGGTTCCACGAATAGTAGATCAAGCCTGCAGTCCATATACCAAGCCTATGGACCTTATAATCATCTGTTGTTTTTGTCCAGTTGTCTATTTTTATATATTTTAAAGGTATATTTTTTTTTGTCGAACCGTAGACCTCTTCCACGGACTGTAGAACCATCCGTGGAAGGTGCCCAAGCCCTATTTTAACCCATTTTCACTGGGGTGTTTTTGGTGACTTCCAAGTCATTAAAAGGGTTACCCCATATTGTTTTGAACTAGAAAATAACTCACTATATAAACCCAAAACACTCACCCCGATACACTTTTGTCTAATAAAATCAACAGGGGTTACATTTTCAAGAATCCTCTCAACAAGCAAGGATAGGGTTGCAACAGGAGTTTCAACTGCAGCAGTGAATTCACCAATTTTCCACTATAAAAGTGCTCCAAATCAAGTGAGTGGGATTTCAACAGTTTTGAAGATATAGATGCATTCTAGGGTTTTTTTTCAAATTTTGTAAACTATGATTCACCAAATTTATAATTTACTTAATATTTTTGAGTTAAAATTATGAAGTTCTCGGGCCGATTATTTAATCATTGACGTGCTCATGAATTAGAATGTTTTCATAATTAAAGTAAATAAATAAAGAAGATTTGAGGTACGAAATTTAACATTGTTTAAAGGTTTACTGTTAGTAGTTGAATTGAACATTAACATGTCATAATTACTTAACTTTTTACATGATTTTGAGTATGAATTTGAAGAATGACTAAATTGATTATATTTTTCTAATAAATCCTAATTGAAGAAAATTGTTGATATATATGATTAATTAATAAGTTGAGATGTAATGAGGTAATGAAGAGTCATAATTGACCGAGCTTACCTAGTAAGTAGCGATTCTTTTTACTGCTCAATTATACCTGTAGTCTACATTGATCCACCAGGGAGAGTTTCCCTTCCCTTTGGCAAGGTTGGGAGTCCCTCCACATAGGGTAAATATGTGAATTTCATCACTTTATGCCTTGAGGTTTTTCGGTTGTATAAAATTCCAAAGAGAAAATAAATTAAATGTTTTGAAAGAAAGAAAGAGAAATCATGTTTTAACTAAGTCTTTGTCTTTCGTTAAAAACTAATGAGTTGAGCTATATTTTCTGAGTTTACTTGAGATGTGAGTTTTTTAACTATTTTCATTATAAATTGCTAAATTGTATATTTGAGTTAGATATGAAGTTGAGAATTATTATTCATGCATTGCATATAACTATTAATACACTATATAGCTTGTGTTATACCTTCTCATGGGATAAATATATTTTTTGTTTGCTTATTCTACTCTTGCTGCACGTGTTAATACCCATGCAGATCTTTCTAGCCATCAAGATGCTCAAGGTTGATATTATTTGTATTCATAGAAGATTATAAGTGTGGTGAGTACTCACTTGATTCAAGGGCCCACCTGTGGGTTTTTTTTTATTTATTTATCCAAATCTTAGACTTTTACTTTATTTATTTATTATACACTTGTAGCAGTCCATTATCCAGTGAGTAAAGGCTTTAATATTGAGTTGTATTGTTTTGAGACTTGACTTTATATATTCTATTATTAACACCATTTATTGATTATTGTGAGGTGCCTATTACACTTTTGATAATATTGTTGTTGTTTTTACCAAGCAATATGAGTAGAGCTATGCATGATTCAAGTGGTTCTTCTAAGGATGATTGGGAAACTTAGTGTCTAAGGATGCCGTACCACCTAGGGGGTGAGATCAGGGCTTGATAAAGCTTGGTATCAGAGGACTAGGTTCATAGAGTCCTACGTTATGTCTAAAATCCAGCGTGAGGTAAAATCTATTTTGTAGGTATGATTGAAACACATCTGTGATCAGGAGAGTACAAAACATTTAGGAAAAGTTTTCCTTTGTTGATGTCTATGTCATTATTTTTATTTTAACTACAAGATATTTCCTCTTTTAGGCTTGTGCTTTACGCATTTCATATTACTACTCCATGGAAATCATTGTGCAAGGACAAAAACCACAAAAAGAAAAATAACGCTCCACCAGTTGAAGAGCCATATCAATCACTCATAGAAATCACTATCATAGATTACTCAACATGATACACATGATGTCTTAGAAAGTGATTGTACAAGATTGGAAGCTAGTTCAAGTTCCCTTAGATAATCAGTTACTCTTGATGTAGTAGTTGTGAGGGTGAGGTAGTTTCTAATACTATGTACTCTAACATTCCATTATTCAAGGACTATCAATGATCTTGAGATTTTGACTAAGCAGGTACAACAATTTTTATATGATGAGATTTCTTGATGTTGATTGGGTTAACTTGTCATCTTATCACCTTAAGGATGTTTCTAGGTTTTCGTATGATTTGTGTAAGAAGAATAGGGGAGTTGGTGTTTCTTTTCAATCTTTGGATGAGTTTGAGATAGTCTTTATAAGTTGATTTTTTTCAAGAGAAAAGATACAGGAAAGGTTTACAAATTTCTTCATCTTGGAGAAGGGCTCCATGTTTAATTGAATATAGCATAAGGTTCACTAAGTTATCGAGGTATGCTCTGGAGATGATAGTTGATATGCATACCAGGATGGATATGTTTTTGTCTTTGTTGCTCTTCATTTGAATCTGGCAGGGAAGGAAGCTATATTTAGTATTTATACGGACATTAATAGACTGATGGGTGCATCTGGAGAAGATATAGAAGTATAATCCTAAGAATAGAAAGAGTCAGTAGAGAAAAAGGGCTAATACTAGTCATTCTAGATCTATTCAGCCTAAGTCTGATGAGCTTAGAGCACCCAAAACATCCACTAAATCGGTCTCTAAACTGACCCAGATATTTCTTTCCATACTTAAGGAAAAATAAATAACCATTCCATTGAACGAACTACTAATTCTTTAGAGGTCTGTATGATGAAGAGGATGGTCCCCTATAATATTGTTGTTTTTTCTAAAGCTATCTAGCCTAAGTCTGATGACATTAGATAGTAGAAAAAACAACAATGTTATAGGGGAGCATCCTCTTCATCAGATAGACCTCTAAATAATTAGTATAACAAGTCAGCTCAGTTCAGTCAACTTATTGATTATTATTAATCCCTAAGTATGGTAAGAACTATCCAGGTTAGTGTAGAGCCCGATTTAGAGGAATTTTTGGGTCTGTCAAGATTAGATATAATCTTCGTGATTACCCTAGGAAGAAATATTAGTCTTTGGAATTCTAGGACACAGACAAAGATATTGTCTCACAATTTTCCAGGTGGTACTAAATCAAAGAATACTACCCTAACAGCAACTCTAACATCACACTAACCTCAGTAAGGTGCTACTACTTCTAATGGTTGAAGTCAACACTAAAACTTCTTTTATTCTATGGGTTGTCATCTGGATAGGAGCAGTCATCTACTATGGTGGAAGGTATATTTTGAGTTCATGAGGAGGATGTATATATAGGTTGATGTATATGTAATGTTAAAACCTAAATATACTCTTTCTTCCGTAGATCCTGAGGCTTTATCTTAGTCATTTGTTGTTTCTATACCTGCTGGTGATCCTATTTAGCTTAGAGTTTACAATAGCTTTCCTGTTTTTGTTTTGTGGATGATTGTTCTTGCTAATTTGCGTGAGTTAGACATGGTAAATTGTGATATTATTTTGGGTATGGGTTGACTCCATTCATGTCAAGTAGTTGTTGACTGTAGGACTAGAGTTTTCTATTTCCAGTTTATTAATAGATCTATCCTTTAGAAGGATGGTAATAAGCCTATTCCTAAGGGTAGGTCATTTACTATTCTAAGTCTAGAGAAATATTTCTATAGGATGTCTCTATTATTTGATACGCATACAGGACTTTTACTCTTAAACTCTTGATATCTAGTTTGTCCCTATAGTTTGAGAGTTTCTTAATGTTTTCCTGAGGACATACTCCAATTTGCTCTTGATATAGTGATATACATCTGTATAGATCTTGTTCCAGGCACTCATCTCATTTCCATTCTACCATATAAGACGGCACCAACTGAACTTAGAGAGTTGAAAGAAAAATTAGCTAATCATTTACAAATAGTCCATCTAAGTGAGTCTTCTTGGGGTGATCTTTTCTTATCTTGCATAATAAAGATGGTTTCCACTATATATGCATTGATTACCGTTACATAGTTAAGAATATATATACTATTTTGATGATTGATGACTTGTTTGACCGGCTGTGAGATGTTAGCCAGTTTCTTAAGATTAATCTTGATTCTGGCTACCACCAGCTTTATGTCAGAGAGGCTGATATTGCAAAGACAATTTTTCATACTTATTGCTATAATTTTTAGTTTGCGATACTATCTTTTGGTTTGACTAATTCTCTTGTAGCATTCATGGACCTCATGAATAGGGTTTTAATCCCTACTTTGAATTATTTATGATTGTCTTCATTTATGATACTTTGGTTTACCCCAGAAGTGACAAGGAGCCTGTAGACCATCTTCGAGTTGTTATTTAAACCCTTAGAGAGTGTTAGTTGTAAGCTAGGTTTTCTAAGTGTGAGTTTTGTGTTTAGTCAGTTGCCTTCGTTTGGCATATCACTTCTATTGAGGGTATTCAGGTAGATTACCAAAATATTGATTATTTTCAAAATTTGTTGAGATCCACCTCTCCATTAGATAACCATAGTTTTCTATACCATAGGTTTTTCCTAGGATTCTCTTTCATAACTATTCCTTTGACCTATTTTACTCTAAAAAGTGAGGTCTGAGTGGTCTAATGCTTGTGAGAAGATTTTTCTGGAGTTGAAGTCTAGGTTGACATATGCTCTGGTATTGAATTTTCTTGATGGTTCTTATCAGTTTGTTGTGTATTGTGATGCTTCATGAGTTTTGGTGGGTTGTCTTCTAATTTATCTTGGTAAGGTTGTGCCTTATGCTTCTAGATAGCTTAAGACATATGATAAGAAATATCCCACTCATGATCTTGAGTTGGAAGTTAAAGTTTTTTCTTTGACGTTGTGGAGACACTACTTGTATAGGATAAATTTATATGTCTTTACCAAGCATAATAATTTGCAGCATGTTTTACATCGAATGGATTTAAATCATCGTCAGAGGATATATCTTGAGTTTTTTTTAAAGATTATTGCAAAATTGTGATGTATCATTTGAGAAACAGCACTATAGTGGTTGATGCCTTTAGAAGGTTGTTAATTAGGAGTTTGTTTCTTGTTGATGAGCCCAAAAGGGAATTAGCTAGAGAGGTTCATAGGATTTCTCACCTTGGAGTTATATTGATTGGTATAGAGGATGGTGGTATGACTTTTCTAAATGATTCCAAGTCAACTCTTGTTGTTGAGGTGAAGGAGAAGTAAGATAGTGGTCTAATTCTTATGCAGTTGAAAGATGTAACCCATAAGCATAAAGTGAAGTTTTCTCCAAAGGGGGATATGGAGTTGTTCATTGTTAAGGATGCCTTTGTATTCCAATAGTTGATGGTTTGATAGAAGGGATTATTTAAGAGGCTCATAGTGCTTGGTATTCTATTCACCCTGGAGCTACAAAGATATATAGTGATTTGAGAGGCTGTATTGGTAGGAAGGTATAAAGAGGGACATAGCTAAGTTTATGGATAAGTGTCCTAATAGTCAATAATTTAAGGTAGAGCACCAGAGACCATCAGGACAAATGCAACAGTTTGAGATTCACTCATAGAAGTTGTACGTAAATAATTGTTATTTTATAACTAGTTTACCATTAGCAAAGATATATGATTCCATATTGTTTATAGTAGACAAAATGACTAAGTCTACTCACTTCCTACCAGATCACACTAGTTATTTAGCACAATAATAGTATAGCTTAGACCAGGATTGATTCTCCTAGAGACGAGTGGGGGAGTAGTTTCAAATTGAAAAAAAAGCACAATAATATGGTAGATCTTCTTTGCACCATATTATTTGGATTCATGGTGTTCTTTTGATATCATTTCAGTTAGAGGTCCATAGTTTACATCTTAGTATTGGAGATCTTTGTAGAGAGTTATCTCCTACATGTGTGGATTAACTTTAAAGGAATATATCTCCTAAAATAAAAGTAGTTAGGTGATCCATGACCTATCAAAATAAATTACTTTGATCCTAGATTCTAATGCAAGAAATTACGTGTCATTTCTAGTCCGCGGTAGGAAGTTATGACCATTTTAGAGAAACATTGTCAGCTGTAAAATTTCTACAGATCATAGATTAAGACAATAGACCATATAATTATCCTTAGTATTGGTCCAATATGCCTTATTCCATTCCATTTCAAGTGACAATTTTTCCTTAGAACCGTAGACCTATTCCATGGGCCGAGTAACCGTCTGTGGGTGGCGCCCAAGTCCTGTTTTAGTCTTTTTTTTCCTGGGGTGTTTTCATGAATTCTCATTTAGTAAAAAGGTTTATCCAATGTCATATTAGACTCGATAAATACTCACTATAAACCCAAAAACTAATTCTGATACACTTTTGGCTAATTAAATCAAAAGGGGTTTCTTCTGCAAGAATTCTCTGAAGAGGGAAGGCTAGGGTTCCGATAGGAGTTTCAATTGTAATAGTAAATTCATAAATTCTCAACCATAAAAGTGATCCAAATAAGGCATGTGGGCTTTTAACAAGGACTCCTTTAATCCTTGTGCAAAAAATCCCTTTTAGATAATGTTTTGAAGATGTAGAAGCATGCCAGGGTTCTTGTTTAATTATATAAACTATGATTCCCTGAAGTAATGATTTACTTGATGTTTCTGTGCTAAGATTGTGAATTTTTCATTATTGTTATTTAATTATTAATTTCCTCATGAGTTATAATGTTTTTGTAACTACAGTAAGAGAAAGAAAGAAGCTTTGATGCGCAAATTGAGCATTGATTTAAAAATTTACTCTTAAAACATGAATTAAGCATGAAATGTCATCATTACTTGACGTTTTACATGATTTTGAGAATGAATTTGAAGAATGTATAAATTGAATTTTTTAGATAATAAATCCTAATTAAATAGAAGTATTTATGTTTATGCTGAATTAATAAGATGAGATGTAATGATGATAATGAAGAATAATAATTGATTTAGCTTACCCAGTCGGTGACATGTATTGTTGTTGTACCTGGATCATTTATTAATAGTAGTTAGAGAGTTTAATGTGAAGCAAATTCAATACATAAATAACAAAAGTGATATTTTATTGTAGAAGTATTATCATCGAGATGGGTGGGCATAAGGCTCGGGCACAAGGCCTTTCTAGCACAAACCTGTGTAGTGTAACAAAGGGATTAGTTTTATTTTGTACCGCTTTGTTGTATCTGTAGTCTTGTTGGATCCACTAGGGAGAGTGTCTCTTACCTTTTTCAAGACTGGGAGACCTTACACGCAGGGTAATACGTGGACTTCATCGCTTTATGCATTGAGGTGTGCCGGTTGTAGAAACTCCAAAAGAGAGACTAAATTTAAATGGTTTCAAAGAAAAAGATAGAAATAAAGTTTTTAATTAAGTCTCACTTTTGTTAACAATAGTTTAGTTAAGCTATATTGAATAAGTTTACTTGAGATTTGTTCTTTTTGAGATATGTGCTTTTTAATTGTTTTTATTATAAATAGCTAAATTGGCTATTTGAGTTAGTGTTGAAGTTGAAATTTATTGTTCATGAATCATATAGAACCTATCAGTACACTATAGAGCCTATTTTATATAGGCTCACATACTCAATATATATTTCGTGTGCTGATTCTACTCTTGATGAATATATTAACCCCCATGCACATCCTACCAACCGTTAGGACACTCACTGTTAACATTATTTGCATTCCTAGAATATTAGAAGAGTGGTGATTCCTCACTTTATTCTATAGGAAAACTAAGGAGTTCATTTTACTATTTATTTATCTAGATCTCATACATTAACTTTATTTGTTTATTCTTTCATTCATTAGAATCTGCCTAGTAAACTATTGTGCTAGCAATCCATTATTTAGTGAGTAAAGGCTTTTAGACATAGAGGTGTGGTTTTGAGCCCATTACATTTCTGATATTATTGTTATTGCTTCTGCTGAGCGATATGAGTAGAGCCATTCACTATCCAAGAGGTTCTTCTAAGGATTCTAGGGAAAATTAGTGTCTGAGGATGTCAGTCCCACCATGAGGGTGAGCTTGAGGCATGAGAAAATGAGTCCAGTCTACATTTCAGTTTCTTTATTTCTCTATTAATTTTATGATTTACTTATATTTGTCAGACTTGTATGTATTTCCTTGCTATGTTTTATCTCAAACTTCTGAATCAGTCTAGTATCAAGCTTAGGCCAATATTTGTTCACTTGAGCATCATATTTCATGTATTCATATTACAGTACATTCCTATATATCAGTACAATCCAAGTACTTATGCATACTTTATGTTTCATTGTTTAATGATACAGAGCTGACTAGCCATCCACATGTTCAGGGATAAGAAAATTTCTAGATTTCTAGAGTTAATTTTGTGATTCCTCATGATTCGAGGACCCGAATTCTTCTAATTTATATTTCTTTAGTAGTTATTTTAGTTTCCAGTAGTTTTTCAAGATAACTAGGGATTTATCATAGCAGATAAATATTTTAGTTATTGATTGACTTTTAGACAATGATGATAGTGATGTAACTAAATTCAGTAAACTGTAATGACCCTCATGGTCATTTATGATAAATACGTGACGTCTTTCATCGTAGAGCGTTTCAGCAGTTGCCCCAAGT
>JBDJHY010122152.1:0-12247 GCA_039654485.1 Withania somnifera
CAGAGGCTCAAAGGAAAGGAAAAGCTCACAAGTGAGAGATTTCTTGCTCAAAGGAAAAGAGGCTCAAAGGAAAGGTAAGTTTGGGGTTATTTGATATTTGAATATGGCATTAGTGATTACTTGCTAGCTTGTGTGTAATTTAAGGAATATGATTTACTTTGGGGTTGATTGTGGTGATACATGTTGGATCAAATACGGGGATTAATTATTGTTAAGATTTTGGTAATTCATGGCGTTACTCTATTTCTGAGTTAGTTGAAATGTCATGAGTTGGGTGAAACTTGTCAGGCTAAATGTTAACAAACTTTAATATATGATGGCTTCCTTGGTTGAAATTCATTATTGTTAAAATATATCGGTGAATTGATGATTACTTGACTTATTGAGTCGATTCCTTGTATTTGGTTATGATTGCGCATCATATTTCCATGGCATCTCTATTATGTGAAATTGTTAATGTTTGAGCGTGGAAATGATCTGGCTCACTTCAAGGAAACAACTGATTATGGAAAAATTGACTGTGTTGGTCTCGATAGAAGGTATTATTAAGGTAACACATTGACTGAAAGTTCGATTATGACGGTCTTGGCAATGGGTATATATATACTATTAACAAAACATATGATACTTTAAACCGGACTATGACGGTCTCGATAACAGGCGTACATGGACTTTGTGAGTCCCTATGGGTTCTGATAGTAATGGTATCAGCACGTATGTGTATGCTAGGAAAAATATGTATCACACTTATCTATGTATTGCATAATATTTATTTGGCTCATATCCTATTTGGAATATCTGTTCGCTTGATGATTTGTACATGTTTGATACCTGTGTAGATGACAGCCTACTTGATACCTGATTTGACTCGACATTACTTGATATATGAAATATAACCTATTCTAGCTGATTTCTGTTGTAGCTGAGTTGGTGATGTTGTACTTGGGAGAGTTATTTGGATTTATTTGTACTATTTGTTCTATTTCTATTGGCTGGGTTAGTGTATATAACTGTGTGTAGGTTGTGGTATCGGAGGGTTGTTGGATCTTAGCAATAATTACTAATTTTTTATGCTTAGACCATCCGAGGATGTTGTTGAGTACCGTGGTTTGTACTCACCCTTTTTTTCTGCACTCCTATGTAGGTTTGGAGCCTAGGATTCAGTGATTGTCCATCCTCACATATCGGGGCTATATTCGATACATTCTGAGGTAGCTGCCCGTCCATTAAATAGTTGTTGGGTGTCCTTCTTTTCTTATATATTTACTTATTAGAGATATTGAGAGACTTGAAATCTTTTATAAATTCCTTTTAGCGGCTTGTGAAATAGTAACTACCTTGTTTTGGGATTAGTAAAGACCTTCACTTTAACTATTTACATTTATGTACTTACTTTCTGTTTTATGAGCTGTTTTATTTTATTTATCCGTGAGTTAGGCTCACCTACCGGGTTGGGAGGTAGCTGCCATCACGCCTCAATTTTTGAGGTGTGATAGTAATTAGTGTGCACGGTTGGAGGCTATTCGAAAGGGAAAAGTGCACGAGTAACTTGTTTTTCAAAATATAAGGCAAATTGAGGTTTAATATGGTTTTTATGTGAATGGTTAACAATTGCTTGCTCGTTGTTTGTCATTTAGGGAGAATAGGTGCTTCAGGGTTGATACTATTTTTCCATATTGGGTTTTAAATGAACAAGTGGGATTAGTGTCAAAACTTGATGAAATTGTTGAATCTTATACATACTTGAGTTGGTCTATGAATTTCTTAATTTGAATCACGTAGTTGGAAATGATTATTTGTTGGTGAAATTGCCTTGATAAGTTGTCCATATTATCATAATCAAAGAAATTGTGATGTTGGGAGCCTAAGATTGATGAATAAAAGATAATCTTGCCAATGAATGCCTATGAGAGGTCGAATTTGTTGATTTAAACTCAAAAATGTGATATCCCCATTACATGTACTTCATAATTGCTCACTTGAAATAATTGAGTATGAGACTTAATCTATATTTTGTGAGATATGGGAAGTAAGTTGGATAGACGGTCCGAGGCTCTTACTATAGGTCTAAAGCTATTAATTGGACAGTTTGAGGTTTGACTGAAGATCTATGCTATGGATAGATAGTCTAAGACTCTTACTGGAGGTCTAAGATATCAATTGGACAGTCTGAGGTTCATCCCAGGGGCCCAGAGATGTGTGAGTACATGGACCTCACCCCTATAGGTCCTGACTAATTATAAATGCCATAAGGTATGTACAGGATATGGACATACATTGAGACACTTTCATACTGCATATTCATTCAATTTGTGGCATTGATTATCTGTCTATATTGATTGATTCTTTGAGGTTATCTGATATTCGTTGGTTCACTAAGATTATCTGTTATTGAATGGTTCACTAGGATTATCTATTGTTGATTGACTCTTTGAGATTTTTTTATGTAGTTGATTCCTGTTGATACTAATTTATACTGTTTCTGTTGTAATATAGATGTTGTTACAGGTTGTAAAATATTGGAGGATCTGTTGGGGGAGTTAAGGGCTGTTGTTTTCTATTTATAGTTAAAACAGTTGAGGATGTTGATGAGTACCATTGTTTTGTACTCACTCCTTGATTTTTTGTACTTTTATGCAGGTGTTGAGCCTCAAATTTAGTGATTCTTGCATCTCCCCACCAGTCTAGACAATATTGCGTGGTTTTTAGAGGTAGCTGATCGTCCCTTCATCAGTTTCCAAAGATCCCTCATCTATCATTACTTTATAAAGATTCTATATATATATATATATATTCAAATTTCTTTTATTTAATTCTATAGAGGCATGTGAATGGTGACACCTAGTCCTTAGGATTTACACTTATATGTATTTATATACTTATGACTTTCGCATTCTAGAGATTGTTTGTAGTTTATTTCCAATTTTATCTTGTTCTTGTCGTTTGAATAACTTATCAGGTTTTGGGAAGGTAGGTACCATCACACCCTATTTTAAGGTATGACAAGTTGGTATTAGATCCCTAGGTTTGTGTGTCTCACTTTTCACAAGCCAAGTTTAGTGGAGTCTCATGGATTTGTGCAAAGATGTCCATTACTTATCTTCGAGAGGCTATGAAACTCTAGGAAAACATCTCTTCATTTTTTCATTCTTATCTAGTGTGATTGTTATGCCTGTGTTGAGTTTTTGCGTGTTTTCGTTGACCGATAATGAGGACCAGAGCTTCAACTGAAAGAGTTAATGAGCCCCACAAAGTACCTGAGCCAACTGCCAGGGATAGAGGCAGGGGCAGAGTGAGGGCCCAAGGTAGAGCTTGAGGTAGGGTTAGAGGGGCATCCCCATCTAATGGTTGAGGTAGGGTAGTCTTGCCTGAGATAAGTATGGATAGAATTGAGGAGTAGTTTTTTCAGGAGTATGTTACAACACCTCTATTATAGGATACGTTATTAAGAGTTCTTAGGGTACTTTAGAGCATGGTATAGGGTGGTAAAACCCAGGGATTGCAAATTAGGGCCCGAGAAGTGATCCAGTTCAGTTTGCTATTACAAGAGCTCATGATTTGATGGGCCAGCGGCCAACGATTCCAGTTTAGATGGATCAGCCACCGGACATGCAGGTTCCAACGAGACAACCTATTATAGTTCAACGAATAGTGGGGCATCCACCAATTATAGATCGAGCTCATGAGCTCCAGTTTTTGGGGGTTGGAGGTACATGCACAGTTGTTGTTACGATGTATGGTGAGAAAAAATGATAGTGTGAGAGGTTTAAGAAAATAGACCCGCACAGTTTTAGGGTGGGACGACTAAGGATCCATATGAGATTCTGACCACTTGCGATGAGTTACTCCAGAGTGTGGGTTTGGTACAGACACATGGGGTATATTATAATGTTCTATAACTTTGAGGGTCTGTCCAACAGTGGTGGCGTTCTTATAGTTATTTTACACTAGTTGACTGTCCTCCTATGACTTGGGAGCTTTTCTCTTGGGCTTTTGTGGATAGATATGTGCCCTTTAGTGTGAGAGAAGGTGTGTGTCGACGTTTGGTGAGCTGAGGTAGGACGAGATGACTGTTGATGGGTATGTATATCGCTTTTATAAGTTGTATAGACATGCTTTGTCTATCTTGCCAAATGAGCATGAGAAGATAACTAAGTTTATGAGGGGATTGATTGCTCCTCTCTAGCCTTTGGTATTTATAGCCTCCCAAGTAGAGGGATCCATATTTCAGGGTGTGATTGAGGAATCTAGAGGTTTTGAGCAGATGCGTAGAGCCCATTTTGGTGATAGTAGGGGCAAGAGGCCCCATCCTTCTGGTCAATTTTTGGGTGCCTTATATGGTGGAAGATGTTCTTTTCATCATGTTATCCATTCTTACGTTGAGTGCCATTTCAGGAAGCCTTGCAGGACTCTAGAACTAACCAGACAATTCAGTATACTTTTATCCTAATATAGAGTTCTTATGGGTCTCATTAGAGGTTCTCAAGATGGAGTGGCCATTCTGGGTCTCAGAGCTCTTCACATTATCCTACAACTTCCAGGGGATGCTTTACTTGCGGTGATGTCAGTCACACATAGAGGTACTTTCCCCAACACACGCAGTTAGAGTCTCAGTAGGCTTCTCAGGCCTCGTATACTCAGGTTAGAGCACCGGCACCTTCGGGAGGGGTAGAAGAGGTGGGGAGATAAGGAAAAGTGCACAGACTTGTAGGGGTATACCTTCGGTAGGGGGAGGTCAAGTTCAAGCTCCAGTTTATCCCATAGGTGGGAGCACATGGTGCATGCCTTTCTAGGGAGACCTGAGGCTGGGTATTCAGTCATTGTGACCATATGTATTATCCCTGTTTGCCATAAGCTTGCTTCTATATTAATTGATCTGGGATCTACCCACTCGTATATGTCTACATACTTTGATGTAGGTTTTGACATGTTATCTTATGAATTGGCTATATCTCTTCGTGTGTCTACTCCCATGGGTGAGTCTTTAGTGGTGGTTCGAGTGTGCCATATTGTCTTGTAGTTTTGTTGGGGTATAAGACTTGGGTAGATATGATCTTTCTTGATATGGTAGATTTTAATATCAGTCTGGGGATAGATTGGCTTGCCTCGTATCATGATATTTTAGATTTCCATGCCAAGACTGTCACCTTATGTATGCCAGGTATTCCGAGGTTAGATTGGAAGGGTACATGTCAGTCATATCGTTGCAGAGTTATCTCTTTCCTTCAAGCTTAGAAGTTGGTTGAGACAGGGTGTTTATCTTATTTAGCCTTTGTGTGGGATGTTAGTGTTGATCCCCCTTCCTTAGAGTCGTTCCCTATTGTAAGGGCATTTGTAGATGTGTTTCTGACTGACCTTCCTAGAATTTCTCCTGATAGAGATATCTATTTTGGTATTGATTTAGAGTCAGGCACTAAGCCATTTTTATTACCTCTTACTGTACGGATCCCGCCGAGTCAAAAGATTTGAAGGATCAGTTGCAAGACTTCTTGTCAAGAGTTTTATTTGTCCTAGCATGTCACCCTGGGTGACCCAGTTTTTTTTATACAGAAAAAGGAGGGTTCTATCTGTATGTCTATTGACTACAGATAATCAAACAAAGTGACCACAAAGAAAATGTATGATTTGCCTCGCATTGATGATTTGTTTGACCAACTTTAGGGTTCCACCATCTTTTCTAAGATTGATTTGAGGTTTGGGTACCATCAGTTGAGGATTAGGCCTTTGGATAATCTAAGACGGCCTTTCAGACTAGATATAACCACTATGAGTTTTTGGTGATGTCGTTTTGGCTTACTAATACCCCAACGATGTTCATGGAGTTTATGAATGATGTATTTCGGCCATACTTGGACTTTTTAATGATTTTTTTCATTGATGATATCATGATTTATTCCAACACCAAATATGACCATGTTCAACACTTGAGGATTGTACTCCAGTTATTGCGGGATGAGAAGTTATATGCTAAATTCTCTAAGTGTGAGTTTTGGTTGAGTTCTGTGGCATTCTTGGAGCATGTGGTGTCTAAAGAGGGTATTATTATCGATTCATCCAAGATTACGGTAGGGCGCGATTGGGTAAGACCTACTTTACCGACTGAGATTTGGAGCTTTGTTAGACTAGCTGTGTATTATAGAAGATTCTTGCAGGGTTTCTCTTCTATTCCATCTCTTTTGACTAAGTTAACTCATAAGAATGTAGCTTTTCATGGTTGAATGTGTGCGAAGAGAGCTTTCAAAAGCTTAAATATTTATTAACTTCTACTCCAATTCTTACATTGTCTGTGGAGGGTAAAGGCTTTACCATATATTGTGATACTTCTAGAGTTGGTTTGGGTGGATTATTAATGTAGGAGGGTAAGTGTGTGGCCTATGTTTCAAGGTAGTTGAAGGTGCATAAGAAGAACTACCTTACTCATGATTTAAAGTTGGCTGTGGTGGTGTTTGTGTTGAAGTTGTGGAGACATTACCTTTATGGAATGCATTGTGAGATTTTCACCGATCATAAGAGTCTTCGGTATATTTTTGGACATAAAGATCTTAATTTAATACAAGGTCATTGTTTAGAGTTGCTGAAGGACTATGAAATTACTATCTTGTATTGCTCGGAAAAGGACAACATGGTAGCGGATGCCTTTAGCAGGAAGTCCTGGAGTATGGGTAGTTTGGCTTCTTTTTGGGTTGAGAAGCAACCTTTGGCCAGAGATATTCAGTGTCTATCTAACAACTTGGTTATATTATAGATTTTGGATGATAGTAGTACGCTTGCATGTTTAGATGCCCGTTTTCTTAGATGGAGAAGATTCAGGCAACCCAGTTTGATGGCATTAGGTTAGGGACTATACGGATAAGGTGTTGCGATGAGAGGCCAACACGGCTGTATTGGATTTTGAGAGGGTTTCGTCTATTAGGATCAGATTTGTGTTTTTAATTATGGTAATTTAGTTCGGTTGATCCTAGAGGAGGTCCACTATTTTAGATATTCCATCAACCCAGAGGCTACAAAAATGTACCATGATCTATGTCAGCATTATTGGTGGTACGGAATGAGGAAAGACATTGCAAACTTTCTTCTTAGGTGCTTAAACTATCAGCAGATAAAATTTGAGCACCAAATTTCGGGAGGTGTGTCACAGAGGATGCCCATCCCCTAATGGAAATAGGAGCGCATAGCCATGGATTTCATTGTTGGGTTGCCTGCTATTTTGGTGGTTGTTGATCATTTGACTAAGTCTGCACATTTCATTCCTGTGAAGGTGAAGTATAGTGTTTAGGTATTAGCTCAGATTTATAGTAGCCAGATAGTTTAGTTGCATGAAGTCCCTATATCCATTAGCTCTGACCGCGATACTCAATTTAATTCACATTTCGGGTACAATGCAGTGTAGGTGGGTACCAGCTTGATATGAGCATGATTTTTCATCCCCAGACTGATGGCCATTCTGAGTGCACTATTCAGGCTTTAGAGGATATGCTGCGATCTTGTGTTATTGACTTTGGTGGTCGTTGGGACCAATTCCTACCGCTTGTAAAGTTTTCCTATAACAATAATTATTATTCAAGCATTCAGATGGCACATTTTGAGGCATTATATGGTAGGATATATAGATCTCTGATTGGGTGGGTTTGGACTCTAGAGAAAAGGTCGTGTACAGATTTATTGTGGGGTGAGTCAGATTTATTCAGAGCCGACTAGTTTCTGCCCAGAGTAGGCAGAAAATATATGATGATAATAGGGTTAGGCTATTGGAGTTCAAGGAGGGTGATAAAGTATGGTTGAAGGATTAACCTATGAATGGTATGACGAGGTTTGGGAAAAAAATAAAGCTGAGTCCGTCCGCATTTCATTGGTCCTTTTAAGATTCTAGAGCAGAAGGGAGATGTGTCTTATAAGTTAGCCTTTTCACCTGTTCGCGGTGCATTCGTAGGATATATATGATCGATGAGTCTAATGTGCATCAGTGGGATACTTTGAATTTGGACCCAAACTTTTTCTTTGAGTAAGAGACAACGACTATACTTGATAAATAGGTCTGGAGGCTTCGAACCAAGGAGATACCTTCAATAAAGGTGTCGTGGAGTCACCGACTAATTGAGGAGGCTACTTGGAAGATCAAATCAGATTTGTGTAACTAAAACACTCAATTGTTTGACCATTCAGGTACTTTTTCTTTCTTATGTTTAAGGATGAACATGATTTTTCTTGGTGGATGTTGTAACGATCCTAATGGTCATTTTTCCAATTCTAGCAAAATTTGACCATTTTAGCCTTCCCATAGTTTCATTATGCCAAATAAAGTTTGATTCTATAGTTGGATTGGGAACGAGATGACTCTTGGGTTAGTTCTTAGAGATTCTTGTGTTTTAGGACCTTAGAGGGTGAAATGAGGAATTATAGGGGTCATTTGGAGTTCGGGACCTCACATCAGAAATCTGTTAGTTCCAACAACTCCAAAATATTGAGTTAGTCTATTTGTATCTTCGTTTCCTATTTTAGACCTTCTGTTGTAATTTTGGGTGATTAGACGAGCTAAAGTTGAGTTTTAAGTGTATCTGGTTGACTTGAGTCAAAATTCAATCATAGAGGTACAGATCAAAAATTTGATAATTTTGTTCTTTTTGGGAGGTGGTTTTTAGCCTATAATGAGGTTTTCTATATTTTCCGTAAGCCCGGGAGTATTTTGTTCATTTTGATATTTTTGATTAAAAATGGACCCTTAGTGGATATCGAGTCAAGGTGACTTATATCCATGTTTTGATAGTTCTGTTGAGCCCAAAACATTGAAATTAGTATGGTTGTATATACGTCTTATTGTCATAAGATTCCAATCAAATCTCGATGGTCCATTCCGAGCAATATTTCCCCTTGCAATATTATTTCAAATAGTTGTTGTTGTTTTTTTATGTTCTCCTCATTTGTGGGCTCGTGCTACGTTTGCAAACGGTTGGATCTAGTGAGCATCGCAATTGCAGAGGGGGAACCACATTCGGGTTACATTGCAAGCCCTTGTTCTCCACATTTGCGATCGAGGGTCCGCGATCACAGAGGGTTAATGGGATGGAGGAATGCATTTGCAGGGACGGGACTGCGTTAGTGCTAAAGTCCTGGATTCCTGGACACTTTTATTTAAAACAGTGAACACGGTTTGAGAATACTTTTCATGTGTTTACTCACTCAAAACCCCTATTTGGCAAGGTATAATCAAGGTTTTCAAGGTTAATCAATTGGGTATGTTTCCTAAACCTATTTTCATCAATTCTAAATTACTTTAACATGATTTCACATAAAAATTTCATGATTTGGTTCAATTGTGAACTTTAATTTGATTCTAGGTTTTCTTATGTTCATATTGAACCCATAGTTAGCCAAATGTTAGTTTTCATCTTAGCTCATAGTTATTTGAATTTGGTAAATTGAATATAATTATAAATGAACTTTAAGTTTAGCAAAATGTGAATGTGATTTTAGGGTGAAGTAGTGAACTTACCTAGAAAAAATTTATACAACTCATACTTAGCCAAATGTAAGTTAACTTATAACTAGTTTATGAACTTTAATGTTTTTTAAGGTTGAACTTCTGAAGTCAAGTACTTGTGAACTAGAGTAGTTCAGTTGAATTTTGTAAATTTGAAGGTGGTTATAAACTAACTTTAAGTTCAGGAAAATCTGAAATTGATTTTAGGGTGAAGTTGTGAACTTACAATTAGCCAAAAAAAATACAACTCATACTTAGCCAAATGTAAATTAGCTCGTAGTTAGCTTGTAGACTTTAATGTTATTTTAGGTTGAGCTTGTGAAGTTGGATACTTGTGAACTTGAGTTTATTTGAATTTGGTGAACTTGAAGGTGATTAAAACTTAGCAAAATGTGAAGTTGATTTTAGGGTGAAGTTGAACTTACTTAGCCAAAAATATACAACTCATACTTAGTGAAATATAAGTTCGCTCTTATTTAGTTTGTGAATTGTAATGTTTTTTTAGGTTGAACTTGTGAAGTTGAGTATATTTGTGAACTTGAGTAGTTTAATTGAATTTTGTAAACTTGACGGTGATTATAAATGAACTTCAAGTTCAAAAAAAAATGTGAATTTGATTCTAGGGTGAATTTCTGAACTTACACTTAGCCAAAAAACATAGTTAGCCAAATGTAAGTTAGCTCATAGTTAGCTTGTGGACTTTAATGTTGTTTTCGGTTGAACTTGTGAAGTTGATACTTGTGAAGTTGGTCTCAGTTGAATTTGGTGAAGTTAAGGTTGATTACAAGTTAGCAAATTGTGAAGTTGATTTTAGGATGAAGTTAAACTAATTACTTACCCAAAAATATACAACTCATAATCTGTGAAGTGTAAGTTAGCTCATAGTTAGTTTGTGAACTTCAATGTTTTTTAGGTTGAACTTGTGAAGTTGAGTACACTTGTAAACTTGAGTAGTTTAGTTGAATTTTTTGTAAACTTGAAGGTGATTGTAAATGAACTTTAAGTTTCGAAAATGTGAAGTTGATTTTAGAGTGAAGTTTTGAGCTTACACTTTGCCAAAAAAAATATAACTCATATTTAGCCAAATGTATGTTGGCTCATAGTTAGCTTGTGGACTCAAATGTTTTTTAGGATGAACTTGTGACGTTGAGTACTTGAAGAATTTAGTGAACTTAAAGGTGATTACAAGTTAGCAAAATGTGAAGTTGATTTTAGGGTGGACTTGTGAAGTTGATTATTTGTGAACTTGTGATTAGTTGATTAGAAATGAACTTTAAGTTTAGCATAATTAGTCAAAATTAAAGTTGAAGCTAAAGTAGGGGGGTGAATTTTAAATATTCAACTGATATTCGACTCTCTTTGTTAGATAGTCGATGGTTCAGATCACTATTGTGGTGCCTAGTCCAGTCCTTTTGGGTTTCAAAGGATTCCTTAACGTCACGAGTGTAAATGCGATTACAGCCGTTTACACTTCTCTTTTCTGTCAACACAGCCTCACCCTGTATTACTAGTGCTGACTTATTTTGTCTTCTTTGTCTTGCAATTAGTAATCACGAATATACTACAGATGGCATTTCAAGATAAGGAAATAAATCAAGAATTGTTTAAGTAAAGTTCCATAATCTTCTCGTGTGCAGCGGCCTCCTATTTATAGCTACTATGTTCAGCATGTCTTATAAGGAACCCAATGGAATTTTGCTCTAATCAAGGATAATTTGTGTATCCTTGATTTCGGGAACCCTTATCTACTAGTATGTCCACATCAGATGCATCTATATAGAGGCAGTGGGTTGACGTTGTTGCCTCATTTACCTTCTCCTTGATTCTTATTGTCGGATGGCAATAGGATCTTTTTCTGGAACCCTTATCTTTGTGTATGTCCACATCAGATGCATCTATATATAGGCAGAGGGTTGATGACTTAGCATTACCGTTGTCTCATAGATACTCTCCTTGATTCTTGCATTTAGATGGAAGATAGGTTCTTCTTTCCAAGTTTGAGATTGATAGATTGCCAATCACTCAAAATCTCTTCCTTTACTGCTTGATTGCTCTTTCCTTTTGTGGAGGGATTGCTTTCAAATCTCCAGATCATTTTTTCCTTGTTTCTACTCCTTGTGACTGTTGGAGCCCTTGAGCTTAGGGATTTCGTGCATCTTTGATAGATTGTCTTCTTAGCGTGGTTCTTTTTTATTTTTAGTGCATCAATAAACTATGCTGTCATTAGCAAAATATGCTTGTGGGGCTAGAAATCTTCCCTTTTTTTATAATGATAACTAACATAATTAGGGGAACAAAAGTATATGCAAAATATAAGTTATAGTCAACTTCCTTTTTTGTGTTCCCCCTGCCAACTTGACTTGTAGCTCCCCTTTAATTGTAGAAGAGTTGACTGGTCCCTGTGTTCTCCCCCTTTGGCTTTGTCAAAAACGAATATAGGCAATATATAGCATAATAAAACAAGATAGACATGCATTCTAGATAATCAGAGAAGAGAGAAACTTTAAACAGAGAAGGGAGAAAAAGAGTCAAACAGAGGCTCAAAACTAGTCATCTAGTTACATTTTTATAGGTTTAAAGTGGAGACATATCCCAGCAAAAGCGATTGTTTATCACAAAAACCAATTGCATAAAAACGGACATTATCGGGGGCTAGCGAAATATTTAGAGTGTTGTGGATGTTCCTGCAAAAGGCATCTTAAGAACGTTCCACATTGATTGTAAATGAAGAGTAGGAAGTTTGGACAGCTACTGGAAGATCAGTATTAG
>JBDJHY010122263.1:0-13677 GCA_039654485.1 Withania somnifera
ATTATTCGTCCAATAATTATAAACTAAAAATATTAATTAAATTAAAATTTTAAAAATATTAATTCCATCCCGGTACCAGTCCGTACCTGTCCCGCTCAGTCCCGATCTCGGTTTTGCCTAGCCTTCGATGTAGCAGATTTTTTTTCCCTAAAGAAAAAATAGATCACAAGATAGGTGATGAGCCCCCAATAATGTAAATGGTTTCAAATTTTGTCGTTTTAATGACGTGTATAGGTGTATCTTTGTAAGCCTTGTAAATAAATAAAAGTTTATGTAAATATTTTTATGATAGTAATCATGTAATTTTACTTTGTTTTATTCTTTCATTTTGAAGAAAATATGAATGTACCTCAAGTTTTATTTGGATTAATACTCAATCATGATGATGTCTATGTAATTGATAGTGCAAAAACCCATGCCATCTTAGAAAATGAGAAACACTTCTCTTACTTGCTGAGGATAAAAATGAATGTTACAATAATTTCTGGTAATTCGGAATTGATTGAAGGCTCCGGAAGAGCTACTACTTTTGCCTTAAGGAGATAAAACTTGTTATAGAAGATGTTTTACTCTCTTCTAAATTCCCAAGAAACTTGTTAATTCAAGGATATCCACCGAAATGGGTATCAAGTTGAGACAATAAAAAAAAAAATAAAAAATACCTTGCCATTACTAAGAATGTCTCATACTAGAAATATGTTTAAAAAAATTATCAACTTTGTCTTCTAGACTATATTATGCAAAAATTAGTGCAATTGAAGCACATTCTATCATAAATCAGAATTTTATCGATCTGAATACTTTTATGTTGTGGCATGACCGAATAGGTCACCCTTGAACAATAATAATGAGACGAATCACGGACAATTCAATTGGGCATTTGCTAAAGAACCTAAAGATTCTTACAAATATAAATTTTCATGTGCTGCTTGTCACCAACGCAAATTGATTACGAGACCATCACTAATGAAGGTTGGCATCTAATTCCCTAAATTTTTGAAACATATACATGAGGACATATGTGGATCTATCCACCCACCTAGTGGAGTGTTTAGATATTTTATGGTCTTAATAGACACATCTTCAAGGTGGTCTCATGTATGCCTCCATCATCTTCAAGGTGGTCTCATGTATGCCTCCATCATCTTCAAGTTGTTGGCACTAATAACTCGATTAAGGGAGCAATTCTTAAATTATTCTATTAAGGCTATTCACCTCGATAATGCTGGAGAATTTACATCCCAAAATTTTAATGATTATTGTTTATCAATTGGGATAAAAATTGAACATCCTGTAGCTCATATTCATACTCAAAATAGCCTCATAGAGTCGTTTATTAAGCGCTTACAATTGATAGCCAGACCACTACTTAAGCGAAATTTCCCACTACCACTTGAGGTCATGTTATTTTGCATGTTACATCACTTGTTCATCTCCGACTAACTGACCATAATAAATATTCTCCATCTCAATTGGTTTTTGGTCATGAACCAAATACTTCTTATTTACGGATCTTTAGTTGTGCGGTATATGTGTCAATAGCATCACCATAGCGCACTAAGATGGTCCTCCAAAGAAGGTTAGGAATATTGGTTTGACTCACCCTCCATAATTCGCTACCTTGAACTATTTACAGGAGACTTATTCACTGCTAGATTTTTCGATTGTCGATTTGATGAAATAAAATTTTCATAATTAGGGGGAGAGAAAAACAAATCCACTAAAAGATAGGAAATAACAAATCAAATGCTAGATGCATTTACTAATCTAAAAGAATAATAAAGTCACATGTCCCTGCACCGAATGTGTCTATTTGAATCAATACCCTATAAGGACCATCCACTAGTGTCATAGCTTCTGAGTCCTAGAAATGCCTGAAGCGTCTTAGACCATTGGGTTCGAAAAAAAAATACTAGAAAAAAGCCAAAGATGATCAAAATGACACTTTGAAAGAATCTCATGACGATATTCAAGGTCTGATTAATCGTAATGTCCCTGTAAATATCAGTGAACCCAAGACTCAAGCAAATGAAGAACATTTGATAAGTTCTATGGGTGATGGAATAAATTTAGACTAATTGAAAATTACGGTGGATAATTTTTTTGCATATGATGTTGCACTTAATATTATGCAAGACAGTGAGGATCTGAAACCTCAATCTGTCCAGAAATGTCGGCAAAGATGTGATTTTCCAAAAGAAAAAGAGAAAATTCAATTAGAATTGAACTCACTTGCTAAGCGTAAGGTTTTTGGACCTGTAGTCCAAACCCTCGATTGTGTAAAACTAGTTGGTTATAAATGGTGGTCTTTGTATGAAAAAAAATGAGATTATAAGCTATAAGAAACGCCTTATATCACAAGGCTTCTCTCAAAGACCAGGTGTCGACAATGAAGAAACATATTCACCTGATATGGATGCAATAGCGTTTTGATATCTTATCAGTCTAGTTGTAAATAAGAATCTTGAGATACATCTCATGGATGTGGTTATAACATATCTTTATGGCTTACTTGATAATAAAATTTACATGAAAATTCTAAAAGGATTTAAATTTCCTGAAACATATCGTTCAAGGTCTCGGAGTATGTACTCAATCAGATTACAACAATCATTATATAGTCTAAAACAATTAGGGCGTATGTGGTATAATCGCCTCAGTGCGTACTTGATAAATAAAGGTTATATAAATGATGTCATTTGTCCTTGTAATTTTATTAAGAAAACAACATCAGGGTTTTTTATATTAGCCATTTACGCTGATGACATAAATCTAATCGGAACTCCAGAAGAGATTCAAAAAGCGATTGATTATTTAAAGAAAAATTTTAGATGAAGGATCTCGGAAAGACGAGACTTTGTCTTGGTTTGCAAATCGAATATTTAGCAGACTACATCTTCATCCATCAATCTACCTATACTGAGAAAATTTAAAATGATTTTACACGAACAAAGCATATCCATTAAGTACTCCAATGGTTGTTAGGTCACTAATGTGAATAAAGATTTGTTCCGACCTTAAGAAGAAAACGAGGAACTCCTTGGTCGTGAAGTACCATATCTTAGTGCAATTGGTGCACTCATGTACCTTGCTAATGCAACGAGTTCTGATATAGAATTTTCTATTAATTTGCTAGCAATGTATAGTTCTTCCCGTACACGAACACATTGAAATGGAGTCAGGCTTATAATGCGATATCTAAAGGGGACAATTGATATGGTCTTATTTTACTTTAAAGAATATTGTGCAGATCTTTTTAATTATGCAGATGCAAGTTATTTATAGGACCCGTACAAATCTCGATCTCAGACAGGCTATGTATTCACATTTGGAGGAACTGCTATATCATGGCGATCTACAAAGCAGTCTATCCTTGTCACTTTTTCGAATGATGCCAAAATAATTTCAATTCATGAAAGAAGTAGAGAATGTGTGTGGTTGAGGTCGATGCTAGTTCAACAAGGATAGATATGGCCTGCAGAGTGATGTCAAGGTACCCACGATTCTGTATGAAGATAATGATGCATGCATAGGTCAATTGAAAGGAGGCTTCATCAGATGAGACAGAACAAAGCACAGATCACCAAATTTGTTCTTTACTCATGATCTACAAAAGAATGTTGTTATTAATGTGCAACAAATCCATTCATTCGAGCGATAATCTAGCAGGTATATTCAACAAGTTTTTACCAACCTCAACTCTGGAGAGGATGGTGCATAAGATTGAGATGCATAGACTTAATCAGTTGAATCGTGGTCTTCATCAGGGGAAGTAAGAATACACGCTATATTCTTTTCCCTTAACCAAGGTTTTTATCGCACTAGATTTTTCCTGGTAAGGTTTTTAATGAGGCAACAAGCGTATTGTGGATAACCATGTATGTATATATATACATACATACATACATACATACATGGTTATCCAATGGGGAGTGTTGTAAAATCATTGATATGCCATGTGTCTACAACCATAACGACTAATATTGTATATTATCATGTGGCCTAAGTGGTGTCAACACCACTTAATGATTAGTAACTTTAGTTGTCAAGTGTAAAGACCAAACTTGGTCTATAAATAGCTAGACATAAATAGCAATTTGGGCACTTTTTCTATTTTAAGAATGAATAAAGAATTTCTCCTTCTAAACTTTCTCCTTTTAAACTTTCTCCTTTTAGAAACTTTCTTCTTTTAGAATTTATTTAGTTTTGTATTGTATTTTATTTTATAACAGACCAATATATTTTGATTTAGAGTGAGTTTTTTAGGCAGTTTCTAAAAAATATTTATTTTCGTAAATCAATTCTAAGATTGACAATCATGACAATTAATTAATTTAAATTTTAAACCCAAATTAATCAGAGGTTTAGAAGAACTTTGTAACTTTAAATTTATCATAAGTTAGTTTTAAGCCCAGTAACTTAATTATTTGTGGATTCAATGGCATTCTATTCCCACAAAATTTATATATTGATTAGTAAAAGAGCCAATTTTTTTTTTTATATAATTTTGATTGAAAATGGTGGCAATCACAATAATGAACCTTCATATATGAGGTGAATTAGGAAGAAGAGAAAGAGAGATCAAATTTTTCATTAGTAGCTAACATGCTGGAAGTAGTCAATTATATTGAAATACTCAATGTAAATACTCAATATATTTCCTTTTTTTTTTTTTATCATTTTTGAAAAACTTCAAAAGAAATAATCTTACTATTTTGCAGAGGAATAAGGTGGTTAAGGCGCAAATCATAAAATAAAAAAAAGAAGAAGAAGAAAGGTATGTTAGGTTGCACATATATTAAGGGTGTAAAATGCAACGGGCTCGATTTGTTATTTCGAGTTGGCAAGACTAATTAAACCAAGTACTCGAGCTTGAAAAAGAATCAATTGAGTAGATCCAAAGTTTAACACAATCAATAGTTACCATCTTTTAGCAACTTGCAATGCTTCAACTTCTATTTTATAATTCAAATTCATTATTTAAATATATGAAGGTTTTGATTTGAAGTTTTTGCTCTTTATTAGATATTTCAATAAATAAAATAATTTTTTTATTTTTTCTACAATTATTATTTAATTATTTTTATTATATTTATATAAAAAAATACTAAAATATATGGTAAGAGAAATATATTTTAAAGATTAAGGAGTTCTAAAAAATTTGATAAGAGTAAAGTATATGATAAAAAATATTAAAAAATTTAATATTAAGGAGTCCTAAAATATATGGCAAGAGAAAAAAGATTTCATTATAGTTTTACCTTATAACATTATTTCTGTAACTATCATATAAATCCATTATTTCAAATTCGTAGAGTATTTATTTTAAAATATTAGCAAATTAAGACCTTTTCTTCTCCTTCTCCTTTTTCTTCTGCTTTTTCTTCTCCTTATCATTATCATTATCGTTATCGTTATCGTTATTGTTATCGTTATCGTTATCGTTATTGTTATTATTATTGTTATTATTATTATTATTGTCATTGTGATTGTGATTGTGATTGTTATTGTTATTGTTATTGTTATTGTTATTGTTATTGCTATTGTTATTGTTATTGTTATTATTGTTATTGTTGTTATTGTTATTATTGTTATTGTTGTTATTGTTATTGTTATTGTTATTGTTATTATTGTTATTGTTATATTTTTTTTGCTTATTAATTTTAATATATTTGTAATTTTTAATTATAAGACATATAGACGTATCATTTGTTTTAATATCAATTGGTACTTGTAATATTTTTTTTATTCTTATATAATAATTTATCGAGTAATGAGAGACACACAGCCAAAACAAATATTAAAAATGGGAAAACTATTAAAAATATTGATTAAACCTTTTTGCCTTTAATAAAAGAATATGCAACAGGCAAGATCGTCATTTACTATTTTTCTAATCTTAAAAAATTAGAAATCAACAAAAATTCTGGGTATAATATATTTACTTAATTGAATAATGTATTAAACTATATTAGGAATAATTCATAATCAACCTAAAATGTAAGGATCATATGCATGGATTTAACCTGTCGTATTGCTCTTTTTCTTTTTGGTAAAATAGTGGAAGAGTTTTAGTATCCTAATACAAATTATATTTTCCTAGTTTGATTTATGAAATAATGTATTTTTCAAAGAAAAGATTATCCTTCATTAAAAAAATTCTACAGAAGGCAATACCATTTTATTAAATATAGGAGTTTGAAATTAATTAAAATTTTATTTATTATAACTTTCATATTCAACTATTATATAGAAACCCTAATTATATAGCACCAAATATAAAAACTATTTTTCATGTTTATCCATAGACGTAATATTTTACTTTCAATCTACGTAGGAATCACATTTTTGAATCATTTTTCTAATAAAATTCAGTTTTAACTTCATTAGGAGTATTCTCAATCTCTTTTAATTTACACCGGGAATATTTTAAATATTTTGTAGCTCTTTAGGTTTATATGAGAGCCTCTTGTGTTAATAAAATATTGACAAACTAAATTTTTTCTTCTTATTTTGGTTTTGAATGATTTTTATTCAAGTTATTTTCTTGCATTCATCTAATTTCAACTCGGGATCGAGTCATAGAATTGGGTCCCCGATTTAGAGTCGGAATCGTTTCTCGAATCGAGAGTCAAAGTTGATAGTCGAATCTCAAGTTGAGGTCAGGTTCTAGATAGAGAGTCTGGATCGAGTAGCGGGTCAAGAATTGGGGTCGGGGGGTAGTTTCCGAGCTGGAGTCAGGTTCGGGTCCTAAGTTGAGAGTCGCTGTTAGGTTATCTATCAAGAGTCAAATCTCGAGTTGGAGTAAAAATTAGAGCCAGGTCTTAGGTCGGGAGTTAAGGTCGGGTTTTGAATTGAGAGTCCGGGTCATATTCTAGGTATGGAGTCAGGGTCAAGTCTCAAATCAGGAATCAAGGTCAGGGATTGTATCTCGAGTTGAAAATTAGGGTCAAATATTGGGCTAGGTCTTGAGTTGAGAGTTAATGTTACATCCCAGATCGAGATTCAACCATCGAGTTTTAAATAAAAATCAAGAATAAGCTCGGGTCTTGAGTTGGGAGTCAAATCCCGAGTCAGGATTCAAGGTAAGGTTCTAAGTTAAGGTCAGAGGGGATAGATTCTGAATACTAAGTAGTAGTTGGACCCACACAGAGAGTCAAGACGGAGTCTCAAATTAGGAGTTAAGGTTAAATCTCAAATCGGGAGTCAAAGTTGTGTCTCGTCGAGATAAGATCATGCATCAATAAGGGAGTCAAAACAAGATTTTGAATTAAACAAGATTTTGAATCATGAGTGGTGAAGCAGGGTTTGTATTGGTAGTTGGATCACAAGTCGAAATCAAATTGGGGACCGAAAGTTGGGTGCTGGGTCAAGGTCAGATCCTGGGTCCTAAGTCTTAGGTCAAGGTTAAGACTTGATTCTTAATTGGGGTCGGGGTCGGGGTCGGGGTCGGGGTCTAGAGTAGTAGTTGACTGACAAGATTAGGAATTAAATATCGGGCCGAGATCAGGAGTTATGTCCCATGTTGGGGTTGGGTTCAATGTCATTAGTATTTTTCAAATTATATAACTAAATATTCTTTTGATAATATTTTCTTTTACTTAGCAAACATTAGAAAAAAAGTAAGAAAATCACTTATTTTTTAAATAATACTCTATAAGACAAGTTATTTTCTTGGTGTAGAAATCAATATTTTACCGAATTTAAATAATACTCTATAAGACGAGTCCAATATCTATTTTCAAATTCTAAAGTCCATTAGAATTTCTTGAAAGTTATTCTTTTACTAGTGAATGTTAATGATCTTACAAATATATCGTGTTTAGTTTGTGGAAACTAATTCATGCCAACAGGAAACGAAAGATTTGACCTTTTGATGTTTAATAATTGTTTTTCCTTCAACACTAGTTAGACCACTATTTTATATAACTGGATAAATACCTGCAACCAGTTGTAACTACGTACTCAACAAACAAGGTAATAAAAAAGACGTGATATTTGTTGAAAAACTTAAGAAATTTGAAGAGTGTGTCAAAGACTTCTTAATTTACATTAAGTGAATTCTATTTTAGATAAAAAAAAATACTTGAATGTATTCTTATAGTGATAGTCCCTGAACAAAGTTGATAAAGTTCTTTTAAAAAAAATATATATATACCCTAACATGGATACACGCACAGAGCACGTACACTAAGCTAGCAGTCTCCCCTGATTTAAAAAGAATGACCTATTTTGACTTGGCGTACACGGAGTTTAAAAAAATAAAGAAGATTGTTAAATATTGTGGTCTTAAATTAAAGTTACATCAAATGCATCAAAATATCCTTTAATCTTGTGATTTTAAACATATCATGTGAAAAATTATAATAAAAATATTTCTCAAAAAGAAAATAATCAAACTAAAAAGAAAGATAGCTCGTTCTTTTTTTGAAACAGAGGGAGTAACTATAATTTTTTAAAAAGTCATACTTTCCTTCTTTAAATTCAAGTTTCTTTAATAAAAAAGAAATAATATCTATTGATTGAGTAACCATTTAAAAATTCAATTCGCTGAAATAGATATATTTTCGTATATAAAATGAACATTTGATATAGTTTTGTTGTTTGATTAGTGTGTTTCCTTAGTTGTGGTTTATAGATGATCCCCTCATCCATTGTGGTTGTATGAGCAAATTTGTTAAATGATTTTGAACAGTTATCACTTCATGAGTTAAAATTTAGGATCAATTTCGACCTAAATATATTTTTTTTATTATATATCAGAGCTAAACTCATCTTTTTTCAATATTGATTCAATCATACTGTATTACTTACACTTAAAATGTCTAGTAAATGGCACACAGGCAGAAGTGTTTGAGTCCTAAATCGGAGAGTGATTAAACGAATAAGTCGTTGTATTGACTTTGAACAACGATCTTCACATTTATAGAAATGTTATGGAAAGCTTTCTACCACATAAACTGAGGTTAGTCGGATCAACAAGTTAGTAACATATCTTGAACGGTTGGACAAACCAGAGTCAATTCTGTACTCTCTGGTCTCTAATAAAACTAAAATTCAGATTCCACAGAGCCAAGAGGGGACAGAGTCAAATACTAGAAATTGGATTGCAATTTTGTACTACATCCTAGCATTTTCCTTAAACTCATGCCCTACACTTCAATAAACTACCATCTCAAATTTATGTTTCTTTGGTACCAATAATAAATGAAAACGTAGATGTTTTCCATTAATTAACAGGTTTTTTCCTCTACCAAGGTTTCTTGATCTATATGTAGTATTAATCCTGATAAAAGATTTACTATATAAAGAGCTTCGTCTGTGTACCATATTAATTGAGTAACATATTCAAGAAATTTTTTCTACTCTTTTTGTTGCCAAAATGCTACTTTAAACCACATTCAATTCGTTCGAACGAACCACATATTTGAAAGAGTGATAAGCTAACAAAAGAATAATGTAAAATTTAATAGCCAAATGCGAATACAAAAAATAATAAATAAGAAAGTAGTCTTTTCATCCCATAATTTGTCTCTATTTCAATGTCAATTTTTTTCTTACAATCTTAATTGGTGTGTACCGTATAATATGTTGGGTTGCTATATATTAAGTTTTCAATTGTGCCACTTAAATCTAAGATTCCTTAATTTTACGCCGTTCACACTTGTATGTATTGAATGTAGTCTTGGAAAGTCAGAAAGAAAGTTGTTGAGCACTTAGTAGTAGAGGTGGAAATACTCAACACCAAAGTGTTGATAATAATTATAGAACATGAGGCCTAATCAAAGTTATAACCAAATTGTACCGTGCGAGTTCATTTTCTTTCTGAAAGAGGAAAACCACTCTCATCCTATTTTTTTAATTCAGCATAGTTTGACTTGCCATCATCAGTTGAGCTAAGATTGAATAAATAAAAATAAGTAGTTTTAGTTTTACAGAGAAATATACTAGTACATCAGATACAATATAATCAAATCGAGATGAACGAGAACATTAACGTGAACAAATAGAACCTATAGAAGTTCTTTTACATCTTTTGCAGTGAACAATTTTAAGAATATTTTAGAAAGGAAGCCAAGTGGAAGAATTCTTTCCGCTGAGTAACAAATTACAGTCGGAAGCACCATCAAATCTTATTATTTTATAGTAGTACCTATAAAGGGTCGTTTGGTATACAGATTAAATTATCCCCGATTATATTTTTGGGATTATAATCCTTAGATTAATTTATACCATATAGAAGATCGTATAAAATAAATTCCACCTCATCTCATCTTGAATGGGAAAATGTGTTATATTTCGGTCATATCCATTATTAAATTTGGTATTAAATTTATATCATGTTTGATTGATGGTATAAATTATTAATCCAACGATAAATTTATACCATCAACCAAATATGATATAAATTTAATATCAAATTTAATGTAGAGATATCTCACCTTATCCCATGTACCAAATGACTTTAAGAGTCTCTCACGCAATGAGTATGACTTCAATTTTTATTCTCTCTTTCCCTTAGCATGTCTATATGTATATAACAGAAGATATAAAAGAACAGACAAACAAACAAGCAAGAGCGAGGTTTACAATCTAACGATAGTAATATTGAGTTTTTTTCACACCATACGTAGGCCCAAATCGTACTATACTCTTTTTACTTCCCAATCTCTATGACTATAAAATGAAACTTTGGAAAGCTGAAGGACTTTGAGTTACAATGCATTAGTGGCAGTGATGAATGGTCCAAGTGAAGCAGATGGACAGTTAACAGTCTACCACAATTTGTCCCGCAAAAGTACAATAACGTTTTGGTTAATCACGGAGCGAATGGCGCCGCGCGGTCCCTATTAATTATGTTGTGGGCCATAATAGTGAGCTCATTAAGCCACAATCTGCTGCCAAGAAAATGATTTCACACACTGTAAACTGATAAATATTGTCTAACCACAGATCAAATACGTACTAATGTTTAAATTTTACTAACCGTCTCAATTGGTAGTTGAATTTATTATACTCCTTACAAAAAAAAATTACAAAAAAAAAAAAAAAAAAACTGGAATTGGATTTCCAAATTTATTCACATCATACAGATTGAGTGTTGGTCATTAAAAAATTTGCACGTTTAGAAGATAAATGCTTAAATGAACAGAAACATATAATAGGGAAACGAAGATTAAGAACGAAAGTACATGTGGTAAGGTAAGAGCAATTTCAGTGGTGGGCATGATGCAAGAAGCGAGACTAGGATGGTTTAGTTTGAACATTTGAGAAAGAGCATAGAAATCCCAAATGAGAAAGTGTGAGAGGTTGAGAGTGATAAGTTTGAAAAGTGATAGAATTAAATTGAAAAAGAATTGAGAAAAGTCAATTAAACATGACATGACATGACATATTTTCAGCTCATGAAAATCACATGACCTAAGATAGGAGAACATGAAGGTCGACGTTTAGGAAAGATGGATAGAGGGTAATCGAACATTTCCTTTCCTCTTAGTAGTTGAACAAGGTTTTAGAGTCCGTTTGAGTTTGCTTAAAAAAAGTAGCTTATTAAAAGTAATTTAAAAAAAGTCAAACTTCAATAATTTTTAAATTAAAAATGAGAAGTAGGTGATAACCTAATTTTACTTTTAACTTTTAAGTTTTTGTAAGTCAATTTTAATTTTTTGAAAGTTAATTTCAAATATTTAAATATTTTTTTGGGTAGAAACAACTTATAAGTTGGTACAAACCAAATGGACCCTTAGTCTAGAGCACCTAGGTGTTTCATTACTAATATTGTTATTATTATTATACTAGTATTATTGTTGGTTTGTTATTATTATTATACTAGTATTATTGTTGGGTGTGCGAACAAAGTCCACATCGGTAGATAAAAGTGTTGGGAAGCTACATATAAAGTGTGCTTCGGTTGCCATAATACTCGAACGATGTGGGTGACACATAGTGAATCTCTGTGACCCATGGATCGTGGTATTAAGTCATGTGGAACCTAGTTCGAGGGGGAGATTGTTGGGTGTGCGAACAATATCCCACATTGGTAGCTGAAAGAGTTGGGAAGCTGTAGCCGAAAGGGTTGGGAAGCTACGTATAAGGTGTAGGATCTCTTAATTGTGTGAGACCTTTTGGGCAAAAAACCGTGCATGCTTGGCCCAAAACAGACAATACCACACCATATAAGAGTGTATTTGGGCTGATCTGAGCCCAACAATTGGTATCAGAGCACAAAGACACTCTTACATAGTATGATATTGTCTGCTTTGGGCTAAGCCTGCACGATTTTTCCCAAAAGGCCTCACACCATTAACAGATCCTACACTTTATATGTAGCTTCCCAACCCTTTCAGCTACTGATGTGGGACTTTGTTCGCACACCCAACAATCTCCCCCTCGAACTAAGTTCCACGTGACCCAATATCATGATTCATGGGTCATCGAGATTCATTATGTGCCACCCAATTGTTGGGTTCAGACCAGCCCAAAGACACTCTTACATGAATATTGTCCGTTTTGGGCCAAATCCGCACGATCTTTCTCAAAAGGTCTCACACCATTAAGAGATCCTACACCGTATATGTAACTTTCCAAGCCTTTCAAATACCGATGTGGGACTTTGTTCGCACACCCAACAATTATCCTATTCTTTTATTTTGTTACTGCTATTAATTTTACTTTATTTTAAAAATATTTTTATCATAATTTTTTATTTTTATATTTTTTTCAATCTCTCTTGAAAAAAATAAATTTCTTGAACCAGTAATATAACAGAAAAAATATATGTATCTTGTAAAGATAAAGATAAAATTTACATACAATTTATCTTCTTCGAACTTTATTTATGATATTATGCTGGATATGTTTTTATATTTAAACCCAAAGTAGTAGAGATTGTCCTAATTGATTTTTACTATGCTTCTTTCATTTTTTATCCCCATTTCTGAAAAAGAGAAGTGGACTAAATATTTCCTTTGGAATCAAATTCAGGTTTTTTGAGATATATTGTGATAGTAATTCATAGTCAGTAGGTATCTTTTCGTATCTTTTTCCAGACGCAAATCAAACTTGCCCACGCGTGCGCTGAACTCAAATTGTAGACATTGCGCGGAAACCACGGACTCATTTTACCACATTTTAGTTACACTTTTGCTCTTCAACAGTGGGCGTTTGGTCTAGAAAAAAGTTATATCGGAGAACAGAGGAAACGGGGTGAACGTTAGTTGAAGCGGTGTCATGTGACGTTGATATTGTTTTATAAATTTTTTTATTACACACTCATAAAAATTAACATATTAGATAAATATAATGAGGATAGGCGCTCATCAAATCTATACGGACGTTTATGTATATGGTGCACAGACAAATTTGGTCTTTCTTTAGATATATATACCTATATATACATCATTTTTTGAAGTTAATGGGTACACGTGCATCCCCACCTTATTGGTCCACCTTTGTTGTTGAAAGAGTGGGATACATGAAAAATAAACATTAATCTTGGGGGTGGTTTGGTACACAAAATAAGGTGTTTCATGATTAAATGTGGTACTAAATTTATACATGTTTGATTAATGATATAAATTTATTTCAGAATTAATCGATATTGTAGAGTACAGATACTTTGGCTCTGGCCCAATTCCTTTGGGCCTGAAGAGAATAAGCTCATATTGGGCCTGAAAG
>JBDJHY010122372.1:0-13677 GCA_039654485.1 Withania somnifera
GGCTCAGTTTATTTCAGTATGAATAGTACATGCCTATTAAAATATGATTTTACTGGTCCATTCAGTATAGTATGATTAGTCAATGTTTTAGTTTTTGGAGTAGTATCTAGCATTGAGTGGATATGGTTTCCAGATTACCCTTATCCTAGAACTACATTGCCACCATAGGATTTTAGCCTGATTAGGCTCAATTATCAGTTAGTGGATTCATGTTAGCTATATCTTATATCATTAGCCAGTATGATAAGATAATATTTTAATTTTTGGAGTAGTATCTAGCACTGAGTGGATAGTTAGTGGATTCATGTCAGCTATATTTTATACCATTAGCCAATATGAGCAGACAATATTTTAGTTTTTGGAGTAGTATCTATCAATGAGTGGATATGATTTCCAAATTGCGCTTATCCTAGAACTATGTTTCCACCGTAGACTTTTAGCTTGATTAGGCTTAGTTGTCAGTTAGTGGATCCATGTCAGCCATATCTTATACCTTTGGCCAGGTATGGGGGCCTTATCAATAGGTTATTAAGTTGGCCTTCATAAGTTTCTCACATAGTTACATGTCGGTTAAGAGAATCTCCATTGCATGACTCCTTAATTTATAATTAAGTACAAGTATTTTCGGTATTAGTATGATGATTATCTTTTAAAACATGTTTGCATCTAAATGTGAGTCACAACATTACAACCTTTTATTTAATGTAATGAATAGTTTATAAATCTCTTATTGTAGTTCAATTCTGGGTTACCTATGTATTTTAGTTTCCTATTATAGTATTCTTATTCCTAAATATGGTATTTGTAACTTATTTCCTATATGTTCAGACTTATTACATTTTATGCAGATGTAGATTCAGACAATCCATCTTATGTTCGTGGGTAGCTATGAATCTCCTTTCAGCAAGTCCAAGTAGTGAGTCCTCATGACCTGAGGGACAAGATGCCTTCCCATCTCCTTTAGTTTTTTTGTATTTCCTTTTAGAACCAATTTTTCTTTTACGAGATAGAGACTTGTTCTATCCAGTCATAATTTAGTCAGTAGAGGATTTCAGACATGTGTTCAGTATTGAGTTATATTGGATTCATTATTATTCCAGTTCAGTCCAAACTCTATTATGATATCCAGTTGGTCCATTTGAATTCATAATGCGTTTTCCTCCTATTTTTTTTATATATCTAGTAGTTATTCTAGATAAACAGGGTTAGTTGAGGGTCCTTTAGGGTTCTTAGCATCGTATCCCATCCAGGGTGTAGACATGGCCGTGTTTAGTAGAGTCTTTTTTATGGGTGTAAAGCACCCTATACTTATAAGGGAGAGGTTATAAAGCATTTCAGGAACAAGTTTCCCTTCTTTGTCACCCTTAGTCGTGCCTTAGAGTCTAACCTTAAAATATTCTAATTGGTGTTTACATGTGTGCATAATATGCCTCAAAGAGAAGAGGCGTTAAAACCTGATTTGGATTTAGGGTTAAAAATTAGGGACAGAATCCCCCAGTTACTACAAAGGTGCCAATTGCTCAGCCTCCACCTCCTATTATTGATAATGTCACAAATGCAAAATTCAGAAATGCCATCTAGCTATTGGCCTAGATAGTTACGGGCCAGGTTGGCTAACAAATGGGAGCACCAATAGCTTAACAGGTTTCCCCTAATACTTCTAGACTTCAGGAGTTTCTTCGACCTAAACTTGCCGAATTCTTTAGGTGTAAGCTGGTAGAGAATCTCAAATATTTCATAGACAAGGTTCAGAAAGTAATTGGAGTAATAGAGATAGGAGAAAAAAATAGTGTTGGGTTAGTTGTATATCAGCTAAAAGATGTGGCTAGAATGTGTTTTGACCAGTGGAAGAAGAATAAGGGAGTGGACGATGTTTCGGTGGTTTGAGCTATGTTCGAGGAAGATTTCTTGGGGTGGTTCTTTCCTAAGAAAAGAATGAAGCTAAGGTTCAAGAGTTTTTAAATTTGGAGCAGGGCTCTATGGGTGTGGCCGAATATGGCCTTAAGTTTAATCAGTTGTCAAGGTATGATAATGGCATGGTTACAAATATGAAAAGCAGTATGATTCTTTTTGTAAATACACTTACTCCTCACTTTATAAAGGAGGGAAGGCCTGCAGTTTTGATTGGGGATATGGATATAGGAAGGCTCATGGTTCACGTAGCGAATATCGAGGGATCGGGGGTAAAGCCAGGTCTAACTTCCAATAGAGGTCTATAGTGCCAGCCCTTTAATCAGCTAGTCCCATGTATCAGTCGTTTAGGCCTTGGAATGATCGGAGGAATAAGGATCTAGGCCCTCAATCTCAGGGCAGTATTTTAGGGGGAGTACCCACCCTACTTGTATCATGTGTGGTAAGAACCATCAAGGAAAGTGTTTGTTCAGAAAGAGAGGATGTTTTGGATGTGGATATATGGGTCACCAGGTGAGGGGTTGCCCCTACTCTAGGCAGGGTGGGGGAGAAAAGCAGACCCAGTCCACTACTTCGGCAACTACAGTAAGTCACACGACTCAGCAGGTGGAAAATTCTAATGTCGTTGGTGGATAATGAAAATATTTCCTCTATGCACTTTGTTCTCATCAGGTTCAAGAAGACTCCCAGATGTTTTCACTGGTATGGTTCAGGTTCATTCTTATGATGTTTATACTTTATTAGATCTAGGGGATACCTTGTCAGTTGTTACTTCTTATGTTGTAGTAAAATTTGGAATTAGTCCTGAAACTCTTTGAGAACCCTTCTCATTCTCCACCCCAGTTGGTGACTTAGTCATAATAGAAACAGTGTACAAAAGTTGTCCAGTCTCAGTCCTCCACAAGGTCACCTCCGTTGATCTAGTTGAACTTGACATGATAGACTTCGATGTCATCTTAGGTATGGATTGGCTTCATTCATTCCATGCTTTAGTTGATTGTAGGACCCAAGTGGTTAAGTTTCAGGTTCCTAATGAGCCAGTCTTGAAATGGAAAGGCAATTATTCAACACCTAAGGGTCGTTTCATATCCTACCTTAAGGCTAGAAAATTCATCTCCAAGGGGTATATTTCTCATCTTGTTTAGTTTAAGGATACTGAATCTGAGATCCCAAATAATTAGTCATTCCTAGTTGTGCATGAATTTCCACCAGTTTTCCCAAACAATCTATCCGGAGTCCCTCTAGATAGGGAGTGTAGACTTTGGAATAAACCTTCTTTCACATACTCATACCATATCCATTTCGCTGTATAGAATGGCACTAGAAAAGCTCAAATAGCTAAAGGATCAGTTAAAGGACCTATTAGCAAAAGGTTTCATTAGGCCCAACCTGGCCCCGTAGGGTGCTCCAGTTCTATTTATGCGAAAAAAAGATGGGTCACTCAGAATGTGTATAGAATATAATCAGTTGATTAAGTTCACTATCAAAAATAAATATCCTATTCCCATAATTGATGACCTATTTGATCAGACTCAGGGTGCTAGACTTTTTCTAAAATAGACCTTAGATAGGGGTACATCAACTCAAAGTTAGAGAGTGTGACATTCTGAAGATTATGATATGAGTGTGCTCTATTATCCGGGTAAATAGAATTTGGTTACTAACGCTTTGAGTAGTCTATTTATGAGTAGTATTCCCTATATTAAAGGAAAGAAGAAAGAGTTTGTTAAAGATTTTCATCGGCTCTCTCGGATAGGTGTTCATCTGGTTGATACAGATGATGGAAATGTGTTTATCTAGAATGCATAATTGTCATTATGGTAGTGGAGGTAAAGGAGAAACATATTAGTGATCCTGTATTGATGAATCTTCAGGAAGATGTTCTTGCAAAGAAGATAGAGGCTTTTTCCTAAGGGGGATATAGTGTTCTTCATTATCAGGGTTGACTGTGTGTCCATGATGAAGATGGGTTAGAACAGAGAATTCTATCGGAATCTCATAGTTCCAGGAATTTCATCCACCCAAGCTCCACCAAAATGTACCAAAAATTGAGAGCAATTTATTGGTGGAATGGTATGAAAAGGAAAATACAAGATTTTTTATTTAAGTGTCCCAACTAACAAAAAGTAAAGGTTGAACATAAAAAATCCAGAGGCGTAAATCAAGAGTTTGAGATTCCGGCATAAAAGTAGGAAGTTGTGAACATAGACTTCATAGTGTGTTCCTCATACTCTTAGACATAATGACTCAATTTGGGTTATTGTGGGAAAAATGACCATGTTAACCCGCTTTTTGGTTGTTAAAACTTCATTACAACCAAAGATTATGCCAAATTATTCATTCAGGAAGTTGTGAAGTTCTATGGTACTCCTTTGTCCATCATTTTAGATAGAAGTACCCAGTTTAGCTTTTCATTTTGGAAGTAATTTTCAAAAAATTATAGGTACTCAAGTGTATCCTAGCACAACTTTCCATCCATAGACTGAAGGCTAGGCTAAGCATACTATTCAAACCTTGAAAGATATGCTGAGAGCTTGTGTGTTGGATTTCAAGGGTAACTAGGATGTTCACATGACTTTGTTGAGTTTGCGTATAATACTAGTTACCATGCTAGCATTTAGATGGCTCCTATGAAGCCATGTATGGGAGATGGTACCGATCTCCCATTGATTGGTTCAAGGTAGGTGAAACAACTTTGATAGGCCAGTATTAGGTCTTGATGCCATGCAAAAAGTCCAGCTTATTAGGGAGAGGTTAAAGGCATATAGAGTAGACAGAAGTCCTATACAGATGTAAGGAGAAGAGATCTTGAGTTTGCAGTTGGTGAATGGGTGTTATCGAAAGTTTCTCCCATAAAGGGAGTCATGAATTTGGGAAGAAGGGGAAACTCAGTCCCCTCATACTAGATTCTGAATAGAGTGTGTAAAGTAGCATTGGAGTTAGACTTGTCAGTAGAGTTACTTTATACAATATATCATGTATCAATGTTAAGAAAGTGTATTGGGGATCCGTCGTCTGTGGTGCCCCTAGATAATGTGGGTGTGAAGGATAGTGTACAAGGAAGTACTCAAATTTTAGATCGGAAAGTCCGCAGACTCAAAAATAAAGAAATAGCTTATGTTAAGGTTCTTTGGAGGAACCCATCTAAAGAAGGAGCTACTTAGGAAGCCGAAGCAGATATAATGGCTAGATACCCCCATTTGTTTCCTCTATATCCAAGCTCATCTTAAGGTAATTAGTCATGTTCTGCTCTCTAGTGACCTCTTTTAGACTTTATATGTTTACTCAGTCTATATAAGATTATGTATACCAATAGTACTCAACATAGCTAACTTGAAACCATGATCCTGACCAGTTAGAAATTTGGTTCATGGCTTAATCAGTAGCCAACTTCAGCTATATTAGTATATAAGTCAGGCTTAATTCATTAGATGGTTTTGTGTATCCTAGCATTCAATTTACTCAATCCAAGCTTAGTGTTCCCTAGTCTCGGCCTTAATTCGAGGAAAAATGATCCCAAAGGGGAGATAGTGTAAGGTCTTGTACTTGCATCATGGTAATATTTGTGAGATTATTACCGATTCTTCTTAGTTCCTAGCCGATTATAACTCTAAAGATGAGTATTTAGACCCATGTATAAAATGGACTTATGTTGCATGCATGGGGAATTTTAGAAAAAATTCCATTTGGGGACTGAACCCTGCAATACGAGGTCGAAGTCACTAGATAAACCTCACACCGGGAGGTTAAATAGTCTCTTAAGTCGTGCGTTATAGTATTTAATATGGGAGCTCTCTATTTAAAGCTCGTGATAACCCCCACGATATGAGTCTTAACTAGTCAAGTTAGCCTCATGAAGCAAGGTTAAGTTCCAGGTGTGAATTTGCAACTCTGTTTTAAAAACGAAAGCAAGGAAACCAAAACAAAAAGGTGAAGTAGACTTTGAACTCCAGGAGTCATCCTCTACCTCTGGATAATCCAATTGCGCAATTTGGAGAAATTAGTGGCACTCACTCATAATCGAATCTATACCAGAAAGATGTATAAGTATAGTATGAGTATCAAATATCAAAAGCAATCGGGTACCCAGTAGGCATCATCCGTTGACTTGGCCTATATAAGAAATAAAAGCAGTAAGTAGACAGATAAAGTCATAGAAGTCAAACAAGTAGAGCATACATGAAGTATTAACTAAATATAATATAGATAAGTAGATACCCTTGATAAGATAGCTAATAATAACAAAGGTTCAGACAGACGAAGGAAGAATGTACCTAAATCCATGCTCAACTAGAAAGAAAAGATAATAAATAACATATATGGCGATATATCGGTGTAAGGTCACGACTGGCATCATGGTAATACCCATGAGATTCTTGCTGATACTTCATAGTTACTAGCCAATTATAACTTCAAATATGATAATTTACACCCATGTATCATATCAAATGGACTTGGGTTACAAAAAATTCCTCTAGGGGACTAAATCTCGCGACGTGAGGTCAAAGTCACTAGATAAACCTCGCGCAACGAGGTTAAAGTAGTCTCTTAAACCCCATACGGCACTATTTAAAGTAGAGGCTCTATGTTTAAATGCCGCGATAAGCCCCATGAAGCGAGGCATAGGTAGTCAAGTTAGCCTCATGATGCGAGGCTAAGGTCCAGGTTCATTTTCAACTCCATTTTACAAAGGGGTACAAGGATAATTTTTTGACTCAATTAATTCCAAAACTACGTCGTTTTGTCTTTCCTAAGGGGTAATATAAATACCGACACTTAGGAAATTCTTCTCATTCTCCACTTTTATGTTTTTAAGTCAGATAATTTCCCCCAAGTCAGAGCAAGTGTTTTCACCCCCCAAGTTCAAAGAAATTCAGTCTCTCCCTCATATTTCCCATAGGAGTTTCAGTCAATAGGTATGTGGGTATTCAACGAGAGTATCCTTTCACTCTCATTCTAATGCTTACATTTTCAATTTATGATTTTGTGGTTTCATGGTTAGGGTTTTGATCTAAGTTGATTCTCATGTTCGAAATTTAGTCTTGAATGATGATTTTATGTTCATAGTCACGTTCTATGCATATTATTGTGTTTCCCCATGGTTATAACATAGTATCTTTATTATCTCCTATATCAAGCATGATTTTAGTCTTTAATTCAGTTTATCATGTAAGATTCGCCCTTTGAATACAAATTAATCTATTGTCCATATTTCCTCGTGGCTACAAGTTAGTACTTAGTCTATCTCAATTTTGAGCTTGAATTATATTTCTTATTCAATATTTCATGTATTCTCTAATTATGCATAAAAGATTAGGTTTTAGGCTATTTATAGCATTTCTCAGCATATTTTGATCTTTTAATAACAGTCTCCGATAAATATATGTTTTTACACTTAAGTTAAGCATATTTAGTATTAAAGGGTCTATATGATCACAGGTTCAGTTTATTTTAGTATCACTAGTACATGCTTAATTAAAACATCATTTTTCTAGTCCATTTTTTTAGTACAATATGAGTAGATAGTGTTTCAGTTTTAGGAGTAGTATCTAGCACCAAATGGATATGGGCTCCAGATAGCACTTATCCCAGAACTACATTGTCAATGTTATCCTAGGTAGATTCAGTACATCCATCTCACATTTGCAGATAAATTCGGATCTACTTTCAGCAGAGTCCTAGTAGTGAGTCCGCATGACTCGATGGCTAATATGTCTTCCCTTCTCCTTAGTTTATTTTGTATTTCTTGTCAGTACCAGTTTCTCTTTATGAGCTAGAGTCTTATTATTCACAGTAATATTTCAATCAGTAGAGGCTTTCATACATGTGTTTAGTATTCAGTTATATTGGATTTATAATTAATCCTGTTCAGTCCAGACTCTATTATTATATCCACCTGGTCCATTTGAATTCATAATGCGATTAGTAGTCATGCTAGATACATAGGGTTAGCTGAGGGTCCTTTGGGGTTCTTTGCATTGTGTCCCGCCAGGGTGTAGACTCGGGGCATGAAAATCGGTAATCTCAAATACCTAGAAATAGGGAAGAAAGTACAACTACAGTAGTGTATAAAAATGAGAAGCATGAAAGGAGTTCGAAGGATATATCCAACAAGTAATAGTAAATCTGCATAGTAATAAGTAAAGGAAGAATCCAAATTGCCTCTCGTACGACTAAGAGATATAAGCAGGTGATACAAACCCTCTAGCCTCCCATATGATTGCACTATACACCTAGAAACAAAACTCAAGAGGTGAATATGTAGAATGATGTGATATGATGCTAGTAAAAATTTATATGCTCCTTCCTTAGTACTTGTAGGTCTAGATGGAAAGACCAATTAAAGGGATTCTCTTGTATACCTATACTCTTCCGTATACATGTCCTTCGATTGTATACTAGCATAGATCTGCAAGGTTTATGGAGCCCATGACCATATACAATCCCAATAACTCATAACTGTAATTGGACCCGTAGGGTCTATCTTAAAATTTCAATGTCCAAATAAGTGCCCGACCTTCATTGGGTCTAAATCAATATAATCTCAATATCATTACTCAAAATTTATCAATTTTAAATGAATATTAGTCATCAATGTCCAGCGCTCCACCTTCATTGAGCTAGTAGTATCTCAAAATAATGTTTATATCTTTATTTATCCTTTTATCAACGAAAATTGGTAAAATCGTCATTTAATACTCATTTTAATCTCATTATACTGAAAACGGGACACAATTCTAGGCAAGGTTTTAAAAGTCAATGTCATTAGGAACTTTTCTATTAAGAAGTAGAAACCAATGCATAAAAACCAGTTTTCATAATAATGGCATGCACAACCACATAAAATAGCTCAAACAAGTCCTGCCGGTCCTGCACAGTCTTGGCCACTACAATAATATAGAACCATCTAGTCGATTTCGGGGACTCACGTACATTACTAAAAAACCCATTATCTATGTTCCAGAGTCATAAAGACCACATAGGGTCACAGGGTAATCTATAATCGCAAATACAACATCAAAGCATAACCAAGAAGCAGAAAGGGTTAGGGTTGCCAAACCTGAAAACCTAATCCAAGAATAGCTAATTGCTACCTTTATTTCAACTGTAAACCTAATATAAGAACAATAAGTTATAACCTAATTGACATATGAAGAAAAGCTCACAAATATATGGAGAAAATAGCATGGGAAAATCCAACAGCTCAAAATTGCACCAACTATCAAAATAATAATCTACAAGTTAATGAGTCAAATAATATGCATAATAATCTACGAGTTAATGAGTCAAATAATATGCATAATGCTATAATTATAGCCGGATTCAAAATTTGAGTCAAACTGGGCCTACAGACCCATGAAATCCAAACTTCAAAAGGTACTTCCCATATCATAGAGAACTCATACCCGTAGTTTGAGCTAAGACTAGCAAGAAATCATCTAAAACTAATGGATTAAAGTGTAGAATGAACTTGGAGAAAGTTGAAGCTTTTGGATGAAATTTTCCAATAATTGAAGAATAATCGAAGAAATAGCATTTCCAAGGTCACTCAATTTCACATGAAAAGACCCAAGGATTGAAAATGGAGGATTTGAGCTTTGAAGGTAAAAAGATGTTGAAGAATTAAAGAAATTCGGGTTTGCAAGTCTATACACTGCCAGGGATTCATCCTATGCAAACGCGACTAATAGACCGCAAATACCAACTAACACTTAACTGACCCATCTCAAACGCAAAAGGTGAAGAGACTGGATAGATCGAGTTTCCTCTTCGCAAACGCAGTGAGCCGACTGTAAACGCAAAGGCCAACCCAATTGGTTTCTTTGCTAACTCAACATTGCTCTATGAATGTGAAGAGTATCAGGAAAATGCACCAACAATTGAAAACTTCAGCAAAAACAAGAAATTACCAAAATACGAAAAGGATGCTCGAAATGTGTTTGGAAATAATAAACTCAAATTAAATATGTTACCTTCATGAAAACAACATTTTGAACTCAATAGTGCAGAAGAAATTTCTATCCAAGATTATTTCCATGAAATGTTAACTATAGTTAACTCTAGGCATAAATTACGCATATTCCAACCGAGTACCCACCAGTTGGCCCGAGGCCCGAACAAAGAACTCAACTAACACAAAATAGACATTCAAGAGTCGATGGCGTAGTCAAATTTTCAATCTAAGTATCCGATCATAAAAAGTCAACCAAAGGTAGACTTCAAACTCCAAAATACCAAAAATATACTAAACCAGATAAGATAAAAACCTGGACCACTATTGTTACAACTCAATTTCTCAAGTTAAGATTGCACCTACAATCCTCTTGTAGCCGAACAAATTCCTATAGCCCGAAATCGTAAGTATCAGGCTACTATAACAAATAACGGTAAGCACTGGTAAGGTAAAGTAGTATATACAAATTAGCAAGGAGAAATAGACATGATATAATGAACAACTAATAAAACCAACCCAAGACTTGGTATCAGTGTGTAAACAAGATCTATTAAGGCTTTAGAGTACAAAAAGGTTAAAAACTAGATATACAAGATGTCTATGGAATAATAAGGATACACAAGTCCATTTGAGGCAAAGCAAGTAACTTTGGTCGCTAGGAGCTCACCCTGATTCTACAAATCCTCAAAAGTTAGCACAAGAAACAGTGTCAACGACGATAATCTCACACCTGAATATACATAAGGAAAGGTGCATAAGTGTAGTACGATTACTAATTATAAAACTAACAAGTACCCAGTAGGATTTGAGGGCCCACCGGGTGCATAAAATAAATAACTATAGTAAATAGCAGGATGGTAAAGGAAACAAATCACAGAAATAGGTAAAGCAGCATAAGGAAGCAAGCTATACAAACAGGATCAAGAATATAAATGTCATGGAAGCTCAGCTAGCTGTATCAATAAAGCAGGAACTCAGGTATGAAAGAATACATACTTGGGGTCCTTGCAGAGAAATAAGAAAAATAACAATGAAATAGTTAATAAAGGTAGCAAAAAGGACTTACGGGGATTGAGAGGTGTACCATTTACCTCAATAAAATGGAAGGGGATATATATAGAAAGAACAGATAAGTAAAGATAATCCCACTATCCATGGACAATCAATAATACAACCACTACTAATGACTACAACTAACCACTACAGGTATAGGCCACAAGAAATATGAGATAAAACTCTTCGTTAACCCACACCGGCCAATACAGAGTACATACAAGGCATGATCACTAGACCACGTTCCATATCGCTATCGGGTTCATACAAAAAATAAGTATAAAAAAGTAACAAATACATGATGTAGAGGTAGGTCATGGGTATAGGCGTATGCATCTCCCCCAGCCCCGATACCGCTGGCTTAAAATAGCATCGGTAGGGTCCATAGGGGGCCTCGAACCATATAACCTTGAACCAGAAGCTCAGTATCAATAGTATCTCAGTATCACAATGCCTCAGTATTAGGGCCTTAATGTCTCAATATCACCATATAACGACATCTCAATATCATAGTGACTCCATATCATAAGATCTCAGTAATCAATGTCACATTACGGTTCCTCAATATCCAGTAGGTTTACTCAATAAGTGTGGTATAGTAAAAAAAAACTATACTCATTTCCCTAAGTGAGACTCAAGTGCCATCAGTAGTAGCAAATTATAGTTCTCGGTGCCAGGTTGTGAAGCTTGGGCTAAAACAAGTGGAAAAAGAGTAAAGCAGGTTCCCCTACACTTAGCCGAGTCTAAAATGAGAATAAAATTGCTTATGTTATTATTAATTATCAAAAATGCCATTTAAACCAATTTTAGTTCGTTTATCCATTAACATATAAAAAATGGAATACAAGGCCATACAGTCTTAGAAAATGGTGATAATAAACTCCCAACCTCAATGCGTAGCTCTCAGGAATATGAATCATACGACGCTCATGATGTATGAATGCATAATAAGAAGAAAATACAACAACTATCTTGTCACCCTGCACAAGCTCAATCTAAGCTAACAGCTAGGAGCACACAACAACCATCCTAAAGCCAAGGACAAAACCTAAAAACTACCCTATGCTGTAGCGTCTTATACTTAGAGTCACCCTACAACCATCACAGGGACACGACTAGGTCAAATGCGTCATATTACACCAAATGTCATAAAAAATATAAAGCAAAAGAAAATAGGCAGAGAGGGATGACAACTCTAACCTTATATTCCTAAAATAGGAATGCTATCTAGTGTAGTTATACCAATTATACCCCAATGTAAGCCAAACAAGCCTACCTATCATTCATCGCAAATCGCACTTGCTACACATGAAAAATAGCTCCTCTAACTTGAAATAGATCTGAATGGGGATGAAACTAACAAAACAATGATCTATACATCAATATGATTCTAATGGTATAATTTATATCGAATTTGAAACTATACTAATAATCAGGGCCATAACGGCCCTGTGGGACCCTCTATTCTGGAATTGATGGAATTGTCAGCTATTGAACCTGAGGCTCTAAACATCAAAATTTGAATAGAGTTAGACTTTCAACTCGCGACATGTTATTATCCCATCAAACAAGATAAGATGCATCAGAATCTTCTAGACTGAAACCAAGGGTCTACCTCGACCAAACTCCAAATTATGGAGCTAGCAATATTGTTAGAATTTTATCCGAAGCTCATAATGAAGGAATGTTGACTGAAGTAAACAATTTCCTTACCTGAGTTTAGGATCTAACTAGAAAAATGAGATAACTCTCAACCGAACCACCAGGGTACCATTATACCAATCCCAGTGGGTCATATATGACCTGGGAAGCTACCAAAATACTTTAGAATGAAAAAAAACTTGTAAAACACCAAAAATAAATGTAAGGTCATTACAACATCCACTACTAAAAGGGAATTCTCCAAAAGTAAGAAAAGTACCAAAACTTTAAGCTGGGGGAAACAAACCCTGCAAAAACTATTTAGGCACCCAAGATATTTTCCTAAGCTGGGAGATACCAACATGGGACTTATATTACAAGTCATTCAAAATACCTAATTCTGTAAAATATATCAAACTTAAAAGAGAGCAGACTTGGACGTAAGTTATAAACTACAACTGAAGATGAATCACTACCTTTTGGAGCCCCCAACCTCATTTAAGATAACATCACCATGTTAATCAAAGAAAGAATTGAGTCAACTTTTTTAAAAGAACTCGACAATATAAGCTAACCCATATACGACACTTCCAAAGTGAATTTAAGAAATCACTCAATAATTCTGATACCCCTGGTGTAGCCTCAAAACCATCAATCATCTAGCAGAATATCAATAAATCTCATCGTACCTTATCTTAAAAAAAGCACTCTGAAAACCTAAACAATAGTTATTATGCTCAAACTCTTTCAATGCTCTAAAATGATCAGAACCCTTGTAGAACTCCACCACAATCCATAACACAAACTTCATCTACTAAGTGAGCTATGGGACAAGACTTGGTTTCCTATGAACAAAACCATACGCGATGGAACCACCTTAGAAAACAAAAAAGAAACCATATACTCCGAGCTAAAAATAAAGTTGAACTGATCAGAGTGAACAAAATTTGTCAAATCCCCCAATAATAACTAAACCATTGAAGACAATGATAACCCCGCGAGATGGTTTGTGGTAACATTCTTCCACTAGGAACCCTATTGCAGACCTTGTTACACTTTAATCATTTTTATGCAGAGGGAACATGTCGGCAATGAAATTTAACAATATCAACCATATC